>CAJDSM010128512.1:0-12519 GCA_903981925.1 Ostrea lurida | reverse complement strand
ACACCCCATACCCCCCACCCCCAATAAAAGAAATGGGACACTGACATGTCTGTGCTTAACTATCAATCAACTGAGGCTAAATGTAAAGGTCAGGCATCAGAAACTGTTAAATCATAATTTTAATTTACTATCATATGTTTGAACATTGTGCTGTTCTTTCATTGGGAGACTTGTTAGGCAACTACAATGAGTGATTAGAAACAGGATTTCCTTAACAGTAATGACTTTTATATATATTTTACAGGTCGTGGTAATGCTGCTTTTGAAACTGCTGATGCTATTTATGGATCCACTAATGTTGTGCACATGGTTGCACGCTCAAGAGTGAGACTCTCATGGGCCACACATTATGTTGGAGATCTTAGGTTTGTTTCAGCAAATGATAAATACAGTTCCCTGTTTTTGCTGTATATCAGTGGTACGTTTCATGTGTCAGAATGCAGTTTTCCATCACAGTTGAATGATGTCTTATTGGTAAAATTTCATCTCATGAACTTCTTTTGTAGGGAAGTTTAACATCATATACTAACTAGCAAAACGATGGAATTCTTGTTTATGATCTCTTGGTTGACATTTAGGGAAACAGCTGATTATTTTCAATACACTGCATGTAGATCACTTATTATACCCCACGCAACGAGTTGCGGAGGGTATAATGTTTTTGACCCGTTCGTCAGTCAGTCCTACAGTCCTGTTTTTTTTGTCAGCGCAAACTCCTCTGAAACCCCTGAACAGAATTTCTAGAAACTTGTTAGTTATGAAGAACATACCGTGTAGATGCGCATATAACACACGAAATTCTGAATTCAATTTTTTTTTCTGGAATTATGCCCGCCCCTTTGACTTAGAAATTTGACCACAATTGAATATACTACTGAAACAGTTTGCTTCAGCGCAACTCTCTGAAAAACCGCTGAACAGATTATCGGTAAACTTTGTAGTTATGAAGAACATACAGTGTAGAATGCACATATACACAGGAAATTCTGATTTCAGTTTTTTTTCTTAGGGAATTTAAAATGGGGCCTTTTTTTGAACTTTAGAAAATTGGGCCACAATTAAATATACTACTGAAATAGTTTGGTCAAATGCAACTTCCTCTGAAACGCTCACAGATTATCTTGAAAACTTGAGAGAGAAGAAAAATACCAAATGTAGATGCCTCATATAACCAGGAAATTCTGATTCAAATTTTTAATACCGCCGTCTTCAGTACGGACGTATTATGTTATGGCGTTTTCCGTCCGTCGGCGTCCGTCCGAAATAGCTTGTCCAGGCCATATCTCCTGAACCTCTTTGAGATCTCGAATAATTTTCATGCAGAATTGTTGCCTTAGGACCTAAGGGAGAGTAGCGAATTAAGCAATGACCTTGAATCCAAGTTTATTCGTCAAAAGGGCAAAGGTCACTATACACATAATAGTTTGTAACATTGGCAAAATAGATTTTGTCCGGGCCCTAACTCCTGATCCTCTTTGTAGATTTTGAATAATATTTGACAAGAATTGTTTGCCCTGGACCTAAGGACACTGTCATGACCTTGATCAAGGTTATTCATCAAAGGACAGGTCAATCTATACACATGATAGTTTTAACATTGGCAAATAGTTTTGTCCGGGCCTAATCTGATCCCTCTTGTAGATTTGATATATTTTGACAGAATTGTTGCCCTGGACTTCAAGGAAGCTGTCATGACCTTGATCCAAGGTTATTCGTCAAAGGTCAAGGTCACTGATACACATAAATAGTTTTAACATTGGCAAATAGTTTTGTCCGGCCCCTATCCCTGATCCTCTTTGTAAGATTTGAATAATTTTGACAGAATTGTTGCCACTGGACCTAAAGGAATGTGTCCATGACCTTGATCCAAGGTTTTCGTCAAAGGTCAAGGTCACTAATACAATCACTAATAGTTTTAACAATTGGCAAATAGTTTGTCAGGGCCTAACTCCCTGATCCTCCTTTGTAAGATTTGAATAATATTCAACTAGAATTGAGTTCCCCTGGACCTAAAAGAAGTGTCATTGAACCTTGAATCCAAGGTTATTCGTCAAAGGTCAAGGTCAGCTATACACAATAATAGTTTTAACATTGGCAAAATAGTTTATCCGGGCCCTAACTCTGAATCCTTCTTGTAGATTTGAATAATATTGCACAGAAAATTGTTGCCCTGGAACCTAAGGAAGTGTCAATTGACTTGATCCAAGTGTATTCGTCAAAAGGTCACAGGTTCACTTATACCACAATAATAGTTTTAACATTGGCAAATAGTTTGTCCGGGCCCTAACTCCTGATCCTCTTGTAGATATTGAATAATATTGGTTAGTACGCGAAGGACCAGCAGGGATGTTCTCTGTGCGTATGCGAAAAAAGAAGTGTGGAAGCTGAGCAGTTATGTATCATTACACTCTCCATGTAAAGTGGCCAACGGATGAGAAAGCGTTCCACTAGTGTTATAATATACTATAGATTAGTTTTAACATTGGCAATAGTTTGTCCGGCCCTATTTCCTGTCCTCTTTGTAGGTTTGAAATAATATTTCACAGAATTGTTGCCCTGGACCGAAGGGAGTGTCATGACCTTGATCCAAGGTTATTCGTCGCAAAGGTCCAATGTCACTATATCACATAATAAGTTTTTAACATTGGAAAATAGTCTTTTGTCCGGGCCATAACTCCTGATACCTCATTTTTAGATTTAAATAATATTTCACAGAGTTTTTCGCCTGGACCTAAGAAATTGTCAATGACCTTGAATCCAAGGTTATTGGTCAAAGGTCTAAGGTCACAACACACTTATTGTTAAACATTGTCCCGGCAGCCATAACTTTGACTGAGGTGCAATGGATTGGATAATATTTCACAGAATTGTTGGTCATGGACACCAAGAAAGTGTACAAGACTTGAGCCATAGGTCACTGGGTCAAAGGTCAAGGTCACATTTCAAATCGTGGTTTTTAACCTTGTCCGGACCTAAGTTTTCAACTGAGTGGTTAGAGTACTGCAAGCATATATATTAGGCTAAGTCTGTAACGAGGAGAGAACATGGCTGGCGTAGATAAAAATCATAAATCAAGTTGGAAAGCGTCTCTATGTACATGCTGGCGGATAAGGGAGAGATTCCGCATAGAGGTCACTGTTCTATATATGTAGAAACTGGCAGCATAATTTTATCGAAACGGTTATGCACTACGATCTAAACGTTGGAGAGTGCTATATTGGAGACGATTAGTAATATGACTGGCTGGCGTTAGAGGGATAAAGCAACCATAGTATAAAGGAGTCAGGCATGGATTAAATATGTGTCTGACAATGTGCACGGAATGTTCCTGCCACGAGCGATCTGTCTGAATTCGGAGCGAGACTCACAGTTGAGCGCGTGTCGTGACCTGAGCCAAGGTCACTGGTCAGATTTCAAGGTCACAATGCACATAGTGGTTTTAACATTGTCCAGGCCATAACTTTTCAATGAGTGCAGGGATTTCAATAATTTTCACAGATTTGTTGCCTTAGAACTAAGGATGTGTCATGCCTTGAAGCCAAGGTCACTGGTAAAAGGTCAAAATACATAATGGTTTTACCACTGTCTGGGCCATGACGGGCGTATATTGCTACGTTTGCGTTGCTCTTGTTTTCTGGAGTTATGGCCCTTTTGAACTTAGAAATTTGGCCACATTAAATGTATTACTGAAACAGTTTGTCAGCGCGACTCCGGATCCGCTGAAAGATTAATCGTGAAACTTTGTAGTTTATGAAAGAACATACTGTGTAGATGCACATATACTCAGGAAATTTTGATTCAAATGCCTTATTGAACTTAGAAAATTGGCCAATATGAAATACGTCAGTTTGTCACTGCAACTCCTCTGAAACAGTTCCACAGAGTTTCGTGAAACTTTGTAATTATTAAGACATACTTTGAAGATTCGCATATTTACTGGAAATTCGATTTGATTTTTTTAGGTCACCTGAGTAAACTCGCAATTGGTTTCGTCCGTCGTCGTCCGTCGTGCGTTAACAATTGAACATTTTAACTTCTTCTTGATAACCAATGGTCCAATTCTTTTTCAAATTTGGTATGAAGCATCTTTGGGACAAGGGGCACATAAATTGTAAATTTCAGGTCTCTTGCACCCCTGGGGCCTTGGGGGTGGGGCAAAAACTGCCCAAAAGTGACCAATTTTCAAAATCTTCTTAACAACCGCACATGTCTGAGAGAAACCAAATGCATAGTGATGTAGAGCAAGAAGGCCTTTACCAAATTTGTAAATTTTGTGACCCCCGGGGTAGGGGTTCTGACCCAGGGCGGGGCCAAACTTGGTATATAGTGTTTATATGTAAAACATTTGAATAAACATCTTCTTTATGCTATTGATATTAATGTGAAACTAAATGAATATTTTGAATGAATAGGGAGCCTTTTTATCAAAATTGTAAATTTCATGATCCTAGGGGTAGGGGTTTTAGTATTAGGGTGGGGCCAAAATGGTCATTGATGAAATGTGTTAACAATTAAACATTTTTATTACGCCCCCGCAAATGAAGTTTTGGGGGGTATACTGGAATTGGGTTGTTCGTCCGTCTGTCCGTCCGTCTGTAGACGCAGTGGTTTCCAGGCTCTAAAGTGTTATCCTTTTCACCTAGAGTAACCATATTGCACATATGGACTACCCATGGGACGAAGATGTTCCCTATCGATTTTGGGGTCAAAGGTCAAGCACACTGGACATGGAAGTAGCAAAATAGTTTCCGAGCTCTAAAGTTTATCCTTTCCACTAGAGTCCAATATCATACATATGGACTACTTATGGAACGAAGATGTTCCCTATTGATTTTGGGGTCAAGGGTCAAAGGTCAAGCGCAATGGACATGGAAGTAGCAAAATGGTTTCCGAGCTCTAAGTGTTATCCTTTCACCTAGAGTCCCACATATCAATATAGGACTACTTAATGGGACGAAGATGTTCCCTATTGATTTTGGGGTCATATGTTTTGCCTCCAAAACAAACTTTAATTCTTTTCAAATTTGGTATGAAGCATCTTTGGGACAAGGGGCACATAAATTGTAATTTCAGGTCTCTTGGGGCCTTGGGGGTGGGGCAAAAACTGCCCAAAAGTGACCAATTTTCAAAAATCTTCTTCTTTACAACTGCACAATGTCTGAAAGAAACCAAATGCATAGTGATGTAGTGCGGAATGCCTTTACCAAAATTGTAAATTTGGTGATCCCCAGGGTAGGGTTCTGACCCCAGGGCAGGGGGGGGCAAACTTGGTACATAGTGTTTATATGTAAAACATTTGAAAAACATCTTCTTTAATGCTATTGATATTAATGTGAAAGTAAATGAATATTTGGAATGAGAAGGGAGCCTTTGTCATAAATTATACCCACCTGCAACAAGTTGGGGGGGGGGGGGGTGTTACTGGAATCAAAGTTGTCTGTCCATCTGTCTGTAGGCAGAATGGTTCCCAGACTTTTAGTATTAGCCTTTCTACCAAGATTCACCATATCATACATATGGTCTACCTATTGCATTTGGGGTCAAAATGGCAAAAGGTCAAGCACACTGGACATCGAAGTAGCGATATTGTGTCTGGGCTCAAGAGAATTATCCATTTTGCCTAGAGTCACTATATCATACATGGGACAGATCTATTTATGGTTTCCGGGTTCCAGAGCATTATCCTTTCTACCTAGAGTCACTATATCATCATATAATATATTCATGAGACGAGATGTTCTTTATCGAATTTTGGGTCCAAAGGTCAAGTGCACTGGCCTTCAAAGTAGCAATATGATTTCCAGGCTCTTCAGCATTATCCTTTCTACCTAAATCACCATATCATACACATGAACTCAACCATGGGTTAAAGATGTTCTCTATTGAATTTTTTGGTCAAAGGTCAAAGGTCAAGCTCACTGGACATTAAGTAGCAATATGGTTTTCATTTAAAATTTTTGAACAATCTGTGAGATTGAAATGAATAATCTTGTGTATATGAATAGAAATCATAGGCATATATTGAAAGATATTAACATATGAACAAAATACTCTGTTATTGAGACTTAAGAAATGCAAATATGAGACCTCCCTGTGTGGGCTATGAAACTCAGGTGACCGTTAAGGCCTGTGGGCCTCTTGTTTTAAAAAAAGTGCCTGAGAATCTAAACATTAATTTTATTTATAGCCTTACCTCACCTGGTCATTGATCAAATTCTGATAGTGTAGGGCAGGACATGCATCATATGCATAATCTAATTGATTAGTGAATGTGATTAGATATACATCTTGACATGCATTCAAAAGCATCAAGTTTCTTTTATTCACTTACACCATCAATAATTGGTACATGCATGAGGTCAAATAATATATTACAATGGAAAAAGTAATACATATGTTCATGTGTATATATAAAACAAAAGAGACATATACATATAATCATTTTCAGACAGCAGAAAAGGTGTAGATTATAGACCTAAATAATATATGTCTGGCTTACGGAAGTCAGACTAGATCATATATTTTGGTTATAAACATGCACAATTTACCCTTTACTTTGACAAGAAATTAACAAGTGTAAATACACACATGTGGAAATTATTGAATAAACATTGGGGGGGTTCTTATCAGCGACAGGTGTATTGTAAATACCAGTACTATACCGAATTAAGTTTCTCCATCAAATTGGGGTTTCTTTTCATTTCATTTTATTCAGGTAAAAATATCACAGAATGTCATGATCATAAACCTGAAACTATATTAATTATACTAATTAAAGAATGGATAACATGACATAATGATACAAAAACCTAAGGATAACCCATGAAAGCTGAAATCAGCTTATTTCCAATGGGGTCCTCCCTACATAAATCAAATGAATAAATATAATATTGAATAATCTATAATACGAGACTAGTATTGGAATTTTGGCAGGTTTTAATGACAGTAATACTCCAGTCTACACCAGATAAAAGTAGTCTACACTAGATAAAAGTAGTCTACACTAGATAAAAGTGTAATTTTGAGAATTAAGTAACAAAACTTGAAGAGGATAATAATCAGTTTTTTGCACTGCTTATAAGTATATACTTACAACATTTTCATGTTGAATTTATTCATGATTATTACTATTGCTTTATTCAAGAAATTTCTAGCTACTTGTACATATACGGCTGATTTAAGGAAGTGATTGCGTGGGTATTGAATGAAACTTATAATGGCCCATTGAATGTTTTTTATTTTTACATATTTTGTAGTTGAAAGTGTCTGTAACGTATTATTGAAAGTATGAGGTATGATTTTCAGGGTCATTGTGACGCTACGGTTGCCATAGCAACCCCCCGTTTCATCTTTTTGAAATAAATCATATGGGTAATTTATAAGGTGTTTAGAATTTGAATAAAAGGCTAGAGTGTTTCATATCTTATATAGGATTAAAGACAAAGGTCTAGATAATGCATAATGTTATCAAAACCTCAATTTATTTTGAAATGAAAGTAATACGACTGCTTTTAAGCAGTTTGGATATTTCGAAAAGCAATTTTTCGACAAATAAGACAAATTTTCAGCCCTGGAGAACTAATTGACCATTGAATTCTTTTATTTTTACATATTATGTAGCTTATGTTAGCGATATTAATTAATAAAAGTATCGGTTGGATAGTCAGGTTCATAATGTTGCTATGGGCCTTTATCATCCCCCCCCCTCCCCCCCCCCCCCCCCCCTAACGACGTCACTCTGGTAAATGATTTTTTCTTCTCATTCAAATGTAACTTGAAAATCGATCAAGACTATATTATATGTTTATTTAACATGTGCTTTGGAGACATATTTCATATTTTTTATCCCCATATTGAAGGGCATACATGTATGGTCCTGTCGTTTTCTCTGTGAACATTTACATTGCTCTAGAAAGTGAGCAAAAAGGCTGATCCCTATATTGTTTGTGCATTCCATGTGACATATTGTTTCTGTATTGATTTGTTATTTTTTTAAAGGTACAAACAGTTTTTAAATCTTTATCTATTGATTTTCTTTTACAAACTTAGATCTCATGAACTATACATGCAAGTTATAGAGAGAGAGAGAGAGAGAGAGAGAGAGAGAGAGAGAGAGAGAGAGAGAGAGAAATCAATGTTTTATAATAATACCAAATAAAAAACAAATGACAGGGATTATATTTGCCACTTTCATTTTAGCTCACCTGAACCGAAGGTTCAAGTGAGCTTTTCTTGATCACCTGTTGTTCCGTCGTCGTTCTGTCTGTCGTGTCCGTCTGTCTGTCCGTCCGTCTGTCTGTTCCGTCTGTCCGTTAACTTTTCACATTTTCGTTCTTCTCAAGAACCACTGGGCCAAATTCAACCAAACTTGGTACAAATCATCCTTGGGTGAAGGGGATTTCAAGTTTGTTAAATGAAGGACCAGGCCCCCTTCAAAGGGGAATAATCGCGAAATGCAAAAATAGGGTGGTGTCATTTAAAAATCTTCTTCTCAAGAACCACTGGGCACAGGAAAGCTGAAATTTATATGAAGCTTCCTGATATAGAGGGAGATTCAATTTTGTTCAAATCATGACCGGGGTACGATGGGGCCACAATAGGGATCAAAGTTTTGCATATGATATATTAGGAAATATCTTTAAAATCTTCTTCTCAAGAACCAATGGGCCAGGAAAGCTGAAATTTATATGGAAGCTTCCTGATATAGAGGAGATTCAAGTTTGTTCAAATCATGACCCCCGGGGGTACAATGGGGCCACAATAGGGGATCAAAGTTTTACATATGATTATATTAGGGAAAATCTTTAAAAATCTTCTTCTAAGAACCACTGAATCAGGAAAGCTGAAATTTATATGGAAGCTTTCTGATATAGAGGAGATTCAAGTTTGTTCAAATCATGACCCCCGGGGTACGATGGGGCCACAATAGGAGATCAATGTTTTACATGCAGATATATGGAAATCTTTAAAATCTTCTTCTCAAGAACCACTGGACCAGAAGCTGAAATTTATATAGAGCTCCTGATATAAAGGAGATTTCAAGTTTGTTCAAATCATGACCCCCGGGGGTACGAGTGGCCACAATAGGGGATCAAAGTTTTACATATGATTATATAGGGAAAAATCTTTAAAAATCTTCTTCTCAAGACCAATGGGCCAGGAAAGCTGAAATTTATATGGAAGCTTCCTGAATAGGGAGATTCAAGTTTGTTCAAATCATGACCCCGGGGGTACGATGGGGCACAATAGGGATCAATGTTTTACATATGATTATATAGGAATATTCTTAAAAATCTTCTTCTCAAGAACCACTGGACCAGGAAAGCTGAAATTTATATGAAGCTTCCTGATATAGAGGAAATTCATAAGTTTGTTCAAATCATTGACCCCCGGGTACGATGGGGCCACAATAGGGGATCAAAGTTTTACATATGATTATATAGGGAAAATCTTTAAAAATCTTCTTTCTCAAGAACCACTGAATAAGGAAAGCTGAAATTTATATGGAAGCTTTCTGATATAGAGAGGATTCAAGTTTGTTCAGAATGACCCCCGGGGGTACGATGGGGCCACAATAGGAGATCAATGTTTTACATGCAGATAATATAGGGAAAATCTTTAAAAATCTTCTTCTCAAGAACCACTGGACCAGGAAAGCTGAAATTATATAGAAGCTTCCTGATATAAAGGAGATTCAAGTTTGTTCAAATCATGACCCCAGGGGTACAATGGGGCCACAATAGGGATCAAGTTTTTTATGATTATATAGGAAAAATCTTAAAAATCTTCTTCTCAAGAACCAATGGGCCAGGAAAGCTGAAATTTATATGGAAGCTTCCTGATATAGAGGAGATTCAAGTTTGTTCAAAATCATGACCCCCGGGGGTACGATGGGGCCACAATAGGGGATCAAAGTTTTACATATGATTATATAGGAATATCTTTAAAAATCTTCTTCTCAAGAACCACTGAACCAGGAAAGCTGAAATTTATATGGAAGCTTTCTGATATAGAGATTCAAGTTTGTTCAAATCATGACCCCGGGTTACGATGGGGCCACATAGGAGATCAATGTTTTACATGCAAGTATATAGGGAAAATCTTTTAAAATCTTCTTCTCAAGAACCACTGGACCAGGAAAGCTGATATAGTGGAGATTCAAGTTTGTTCAAATCATGGCCTAGGGGTATGATAGGCCCCAATAGGGGATCAAAGTTTTACATGCAGATATATAGAGAAATTCTTTAAAAATCTTTTTCATTAACCAGAAGAGTGGGTATTTTCCTGAAAGCTTCCTGATATGGAGTAGATTTTAAGTTGGTTCAGATAATGCCTCCACCTGACATAGGTTAGATTAGTTTACAGTGGTATATTCTAATTCCCAAACTACTGCTTCTTAGTGAAGCAGCTGTGCTCAGGTGAGCAATGTGGCCCATAGGCCTCTTTCAAATTCCTATAGTAAAGGTAACTTGTGTAAACGTCAATTATGACGTCTGATTTTAATTGTGATGTCATAATTTCCCGTATTAAAGCATTAACCACGTGATACCACGCAATCACTTCCTAAGGCGTATTACGTTAAAAAGATTAAAAAGGAGTAAAAATGGTAAATTGTAAAAAATAAAATTCCTAGAATTGTTTTTTCGTGAAGTTTGTGCTCCAGCCGAGAATCTGATTAATTATACGAATATACCAAGATTCTGATGACGTTTCCGATATGTGACGTCAGAAAGACGACGTCATAATGCTATAGGCACAGCAAGGTTAACAGTTGAAGAAAAAAATACACATTCTATTACTTAGATATATTCTATGAACTGCTGTACTATTTTTTTTTACTTCCTAGTTTATAGTACTGAAAACTTGAATTTCATTGTGTTGTTAGTCATTTGAGAATTTTTTGTCGCCGAGGCCCCGGTAACTGCGTGTGAGCGACGCAATAGCTTTCCGAACGAGTTCAAACTAGGGGTCATATGAATAAAGCGGGGGCCAAATCGAATTTTATCATCCTGGACAAGAAATCAAACGAATATTTTGCTAGTTGGACTAGAATAACAGTAAAAAAAGCATATTTGTAACAAATTAATTATTCATATATCATAATCTTACGATTTCAATGCATTCTAAGTGAAATAAAAAATATTGAGGATTTTGTTAGACCATATGCCTTTAATAATTGGGAATACAAGATGAATAAATAACAGTTAAGTAAATGACGAACAAAGATTACGTGTAATCATTTTAATTCGTAGAGGTCAATTGTTCGTGGGTAACCAAAATTTTACTGGTTCGTGGGGACGTAATTCCATGGGTAATTGATAAATAATGCAAACAGCATATTAATATTTATAAGATGAAAAGGAAAATAAAACATGTTGATGGGGACGTAAATTCGTGAGTAAGACGAGTGACCCACAAATCCATGAACATTGGCCCCACGAACAATGATGATTCCACAGTAAATATAATATATATTTATTTCGCAAAGTGTATAGCCACGACCTTTTAATTTTTCTGTGGAATCATTAGAATTTGTGGGGCTCAATTTTCATGGATACCCATGAATTTAACATCCTCCATGGATACCCACGAATTACATCCTCCATGGATACCCACGAATTTACATCCTCCATGGATACCACGAATTTCATCCTCCATGGATACCCACAAAATTACATCCTCCATGGAATACCCACGAATTTACATCCTCCATGGATACCACGAATTTACATCCTCCAATAAGTCAACATTCCATGAGTTATTTTATTACAAATATATATAACACGAACCATAATACCAGAAAATGTGCCCCACGAATTGTAATGATTTCTAACAGTACGTTAAGTTGATTTCATGGGTTCTGACTATACATTGTAAGTTATATATATGGGGTTCTGAAACGATACAGCACGCGATGCAGGCTGCAATCGCGGATGTATTGGTCTCGATTCGATGTTCTATTTAATCCGGGTCTATTTCGGTTCGATACAGTTCTTATAGGATTATCTGAGACTTGTATGGGAGAAATATGATGATCCGAGTTTTTTGGCACGTAGAGCGGATTGACCGCTTTGCCGAGGTCTGTTTGTCGACAAAAAACGAGGTTGTCATATTTTTCCAATACAAATAGTCTAAAACCTTTTATTATTATATACTTTTAATTTTCATTCAGAACTAAGCAATACTTTTATTTTTTCAACCTTATTTTCAATGGTTAACAGAGTAATGATGATGAGTGTGTGGAAGAGAAAAGGAGGCTCGGGCTTTCTAAAAAATTTCATGAAACTTAAAAGTCTTGTTGCTGCAATTGGGTATAACGGGAGTAACGTCAAGAAGACGGTGGGCGTGCGTATCAATATGACATCAACAATCAACTTTCTCACAACATCTAATTGATACAATTATTGACTGTAGTCAGCTTGCAGGCCGAAAAGTTTTCCGGGGTGTCCGACAAGCCATCACCCAATATCAGTGTAAAAAACCAAAGACCGAATACAATTGGGCCTCATCTCAACTCTC
>CAJDSM010128505.1:0-10657 GCA_903981925.1 Ostrea lurida | reverse complement strand
AACAACAATTTTTACTACGACCATCCGGTACGATAATTTAATGACAAGGCTTATTTGTAACATTTATAATGACGTTGCTTCTTTTATCAAAATGAAAAAGGGAAATATTTATGTTTATGCTAGTGATCAGTACCATTCAAAAATTATTTTGTTTTAACTCCTACTCCTGAGGTGTTCGTACACCATAAGTAGCTCTGTAAGTTGATTATTAATGCAATTGCTGGAGTTGATCTCTCATTGGACAATATTTTGTAGTTTTTGGCATAAGGTCTTATCCATAACATGCTCCTGTTGATAATTCCATATGGGCACTAGATTGGTGATTTTCCCTCTATTAAAGACTAAGGGACTTATGGTTTTTTGATGATTCTATGAACAGCAGAATTCAGTTCAAGCTTCTACATGAAAAAAATTGAAAGTCAATCTTTTTAGCGGTGGACTTATAATTCAACAGAATTCTTTCCAGCGATCATAGATTAGATCGCGATCTAGTTTTTTATCTATCGAATAACAATGATTTTGCCATTCATATGTGATTCAATATTCAAAGAAATAGAAATAAGGACATTAAGCAGAGATGGTCTTGTTCCTGGTCTGACATTACGTATCTATATCTGTTAATGAGTATTCGTCTTATTGACATTTGAGGATCACATGGGTTGGCCTAACTAACTACTTCAAACAGTTTATATACGAGCAATACAGGTACCGATTTGTTTTAGTCTTTTCTGCACTGCGTCTCAACTTCCCATATTATGTGCAATAATTCCATCGCATCACCTGCATATGGTGTGTATGTCTTCAACTATTTCGATACGCAAGAGCTTGTTCATGAGTCATGATTTTTTGTGGACTTGAGGCGCTACTTACTAAACAATTTGTTGTTGCGGTCGGGGGTTTCAACAGTCACGATAAGGCAATTCGTAAATTCCTGTGGTCGTTAGTAAAAAACTAAGTTTACAATTTAGGGTTTACTCTAATATGCCGCTATTCTATCTGCAATGTTGTCATAGATGTTTGGTGTTTACATCAGCAGTTTTATTCTGTTTAGGCCTGATCGTCATTTCTCAGACAACGATTTGATGCCGGACTGTTAGGTTTACACCTGATAGGACTATGGGTCACGGCGGGTGTGACCGGTCCACAGGGTGATGCTCGTACTGCGTCCCTATCACTATCCTGCCGTGTTAGTATGGACGCAACCGTATAGATAACTTACTTAACCCTTCTGGTGTGTCCAGGGGTTCCGTGAATTCTGGGCTCCGCAACCTCTATGTTTTTGTATTACACTCATTAAGGGCTGCAGATCGTTCTTAATCGAATGTCTTAGATCACTGTTCGTTAATTGTATTATTCGCATTTTGACTGATGAAGAATAAAAGTCTTACCATTCAATAGGATAAGTGAAATAATTATGCGAGGTTATCACATGTTATTGATTTTATGATAACTATTGTTAATCAGCAAACGAAGGGTCATTACTACCGCGACCCGCTAGAATCTTGCTCGATGTAATGCTTAACGAAGATTTGTTATATCTCTGCGAAATTAACGTTCTCTTGTTAGTAGTTGCAACTCGCTTTAAACAAGCATCATACGCAGTCATGCCCTTGTCGTTATCGACATCAACTGAGAGACATACACCCCTAAAGCAGGACGGGTGAGTAGGGTACATTCCTTCAACAATAAAAAAGGGTGAAGTTGACGATTTCTGCAAACAATTTCATATGGTTCAAACACACAAAGTGATGGATGGTAAGAATTTGTTTCTATGTTTTGAATGATATTTTATGCATGTTTCGACTTAATATAGTTAGGGAAATATCCAAATATGAAGCACATGTCAGATTCTGTGGTGTCCTTATTTCAAGATTAGATGGTTCTAGAGCTTATGCAAGCAAGGGGAATTCATAATTATTAAGGAGTAATGCTGTCGGGATAGCGAGGGGTTTTGGCCTGATGCCAGGTACTCCAACTAACTATACGGGCAATAAACCGAACTTTATGCTACCTCTGTTGTCTATTTATATTCACACACACTCGACTGATAAGATCTACGCTCGGAAAACAGAATATCCTTTATCAATTCGTTAATTTTTATGCGCGTAGCAGAGAAATACATGGATCTCCTGAAATGACAGACTTTACAGCCTTTACTCCAAGAGTTGGTACTGATACCTGACCGGATATTATTGTTCTGATGAGGATGAATAGATGTGCACAGTTTAGCTCATAAACAGACGCGACGGACGACAAACACATACAGTATGATCAGACTTCTGCGTCGATGAACCAAAAATTACTATCAGTTTCACTTTCTTTATAATGAGGCATTGGTAAGGTGTCATAATCGTATGATAAGTGGTAGCAAATCATATAGGGCTATTACCAGGTACATGAAATTAAGCCGTTCTTATCAAGTATAAGTTCAGAAACTCGGAATAACTGATGTCACGGGATATATTTCCCATATTACGGCATTCAGACTAAAAATGGCATATTTTTTCTTTATATTACAGAGCAGACAAGTTCCTTTTTGTGCATACGCTCACATGTGGTATTTGACAAAATTTTATACAAGGATGGGATCATGGGGTGGAATTTTTCCGAGTTAACCAGAATTGGGCTGAACAAGGACAGCACTATTGAGTGTCTTGGTTCCTCTACTTTCTACGGATCTTTTTCGAAGTCGCTCACTGTTTACACACGGGGCGTTTTGTGTCGTACATTCTGCTCAAAATGATTCGGTTTATCATATCCTTTCATAGACGCTTTGATCTCATTCACTCTTATGAACTAAAATTTTAACAACTCTAACGAACTAATATGTCACGTACGGTTTTACTGGGAAGTGCCTATGGTTGTTAAAATTCTCTTTTAACAGGCTCAAGAACAACGAGTAGCTCAATGTCTAGCTGTTTATCTGAACAGGGAGAGGTTTGAAGAGAGACGCCACTTTATACAAGAGCAAAAGTATTTTAGATAAAGGTATAGTGACTGGTACCATCTACAACTGCATCCGGCTCCTCTCATTGAATGCCACGAAGTTCTCAAAGCAAATTAATGTCATTTAGTCTCGGATGTTTTTTTTAAATGGATAGCAAAGAATTCACATTTTTTGTTAGTGATATTGTTTTCGAAATCTAATAAAAACTCATTGTTTTCTCGTGAAAAATTAATTTTGTTTTCAAATTTAGTCTACTGTGTATAAATTTAAAAAAAATTGCAACCTTGTATTGATAAGTTTTAAATTTCACTTTAATCTGTGCAAAATATGTAGTTTGTATGTAACGCCGTAATTCATTCTGATAAACAATCTATCAAATACCTAGGAGTTAAGATTGTCTTTAAAACTCGTGGCCATAGGGGTATGCAATCCCAGTATTGGACAGATAAAGAATGTTATTTTGACTTTTATATGGATGTGCAATTGAATATTATATGAATCATTTAGGTTTTTAGGTGACTCTAAATTTTGGGGCGATACTAATACATAAATTGACACCCAGCTGGGACGTGTGGTCATATTGTTATTTGTGAATTTATGTATGAGGTGAGCTAAATTCCCTATGAGTTGCTTCAATTAAGAGACAAATTTTTTGCTCTATATTGTACCCGGTGTACGTATAGTTGCTGACAACTTATTTCGAAGTGTTAGATTACGTTTATGGTTATCTATGGGATTCCGTCGTTTGTATGCACCTTTGTAATAGCTTTGCTCTGCTGTTTTGACGAAAATGTTTCAAGCTCTGTTCTGAAGGATGTTGAAAGATATAGTACCGTTTGTAAGATACTTATCATCAGGGGATACATTTTGACACAGTTTTTGAGTTCGAATGCTTGTCAGTGATAGAACGAAGTTTTAGGTTCGAAGTGTAATTTTCGGCGTGGCGATCGTTTTATACACGAGATGAAGTTCATCGTTAATTGTACCTCGTTTTTCTTCTGACGGAGTGATTTGTTCCCAAGAAGAAACGGAGAAAGGAACTGTATATTGGCAAAATTTCATAGTCTCTTGTGGTGATTGGAGTTATCTGTGTTTAAACTGAAAAAGAGAAAACAAACGGAAACTAATATTATACGAAAACTTGAAGGTGATTGGAAAGTGATAACTTTCTATATGGGGGTGTTGAGTCTTTAGACGTCATTTTAAGGTTCTAAGGACCGTGTTGGTCCGTGAACCCGGGGCCTTGTTGCTATCAGTATATCATCTGTCGCATGATTTCAAATGAAGGGTAAAGTGTTTAGAGTCCTGTATGCCTGTCCTTTTTTAAGTAGGATCGCGTCGACAAGTTCTGTAAATGTATATTGATTTGTTATGTGTGTTTGTTGGGTATTAATACTTTATCTTCAAGTGCTCAGTTGATTGATTTTACACCACGCCGAACGGTATCAGGATCCGCTTCCCCGCACATGGCAGCTCCTCACTACATGCCACGACGTGGACGGATAAGGTTAGATAGAGCTAGTGCTTTCTTGTTACAATTTGTAGAGATCCGAAAACGATTTGCTAAGTATCAAAGCAAAGATCCCAGAATGTAATCAACTCATAAGCCCCAGATAGATCAAAGCACACGAGTTGTTGCAAACACGGACCCTGGAAATACAGAGGTGGGATCAGGTGCTCTAGGCACGCGCAAGTAAGATCCCTGTGACCATTCATCACCGCGTAGCCCAGATTTTGTTCTTGATCAGAGATAAATCGAGTATACGTTGTCAAATCTGAGTATGAAAGGTTCGGGTTTGACAATCGCTATGCAAACACTATCATACCACGACAGATATGACCCAGAGGCAGGCCATACTGCACAGCTATAATCGTTAATCACGGCCATAAGATTTTTTGCGAAAAGGCATCCGCAAATTGAAGCTGTCTGGGTTACTTCTGTGGTCACAACCAAGCGGTCCCCGGTCAAAGAATGCAATGCTATTGCCTATGTTGTGATGAGTCCCACTCTTCACAGTGATTATAGAGATTAGTTACGACCGCTGTATGTATGCCAAGTTTGGGGCGAAGTTAACCTACCTTAGGTCGCGACAACGATACTGGCAAAGCTTTCTTTAGAGAATGCATCATCTTGACCCAAGATTGGGTCGTGCTTTCACGATCATCGGCATCGATGATCTGAAGGATCGGCGTGTTTTTATTAGTTGATCTATGCTATTAGGTCAGTGATGAACTCGTTCCAGGTCAACATTGTCCACTCGTGTCCATGCCTACCCGCCCACTGGGTCTGAGGAAGGAGGATGGTTTTATAGGGATAATATTACGGTCAGGTTGCAAGCGACGTTATTGGAGGAGACAAGTGTTTGGTACGATTTGACTAGACATTGGCAAGGTTGGGAGTTCGCGGGAGGACCGGATCAAAAAAAAAGTAACAGTGGACGGGACGGAGAAGCCGCATATACCTACAATACTAATCGGTCCAATAATGCAGACTGTTAAAATGTATGTACGGTTACGAGGTTGTACTAAGCGTTGGGTCGCTTTGGTCCTATGGTATTCGATTTCTCGCGCTGGAGAAGGGATGGCATGTGCGGCTAATACGATGCTGTCGATGATTTAAAATCAGCAAAATCGCTTTTGAGCTGCGCACCAGGGATTACGTCCGTTGTTTCCTGTTTACTGGTTGTAGTCAAATTACTGTTTTCATTGAAAATGAAATTATGTTAAAACACCTAGGGATAGAATGTTACATATTATGTTGAAACCTAGTTACGCTTTGTCATAAACTATTATTACTAATATTTGAACATATCGTATTATACACAGACAACTTACGCTATTGTGTTTTTTATTGATATAGGGTGTATCAGTTCGGAATTTAGGAATGTTTGGGAGTGTACATTCTCTAAGACTTTGAACACCTCGTGAACCAGGTGATCGGTGAATTTCGCATTGTAGATACAGGAAGGAACTACTATGGCGCGCCATTTGCAGTGGCATGTATATGTTTGTGACATTTTTGAATTCGCACATGGACAATTTTTTCCATCCCTCTTGTGCGTGAACTTTTGATTTCGTCAAGTTTCTGATAATCTTCGAGATTTATTTAGGGTTTGCAGTAGTATTAAGCGGAACAGATAACATGGTGTGCAAACACAACAACAAAATAAGAAACATCTTGCAAACGTCTAGAAATGTGTGTAGTTTTCCTTTCCTTGGAATCAAAAAATGTATTGATGAACTATTGTTTTTCAATACAGAGCTTTTATCTCATTATTCAGGGTCTCTTTGTTCTTAAGTATATCAATTCATATATGGGATATCTGGTAAGTAAAATATTTTAAAACTTACCAAACACTGTTCATCAGAATTTCTTGTCATATTCCTTTTTTTTTACACAAGATTATAAGTTTCGTTTAAGGAAAATGATTTCAATGTGAAGCGTAGATAAATATGCAGTACCAAGAACTTCGTAATTTTTGGGTCATAAGCTAAGTAATTTTTAGGCGTATCACCTTTCCAGTTGCAGTCTTTCTCGTGTACGTGGGCAATGTTCTTGACAAAACTTGTGTTTCAACGACTAAGTCATGCGTTGTTTTATCAGAAATAAACAAGGCACGTTAATATCTATTGTAACCATTTGTTAAAAAGTTGGTCAAATTTGAATTGCGCTTGATTCGCATAGGAGGTTATATTAAGTAATTGGAACATTAAAAGAATATGTTTGCCGTGGGGTTTTTTGCTGTGATACGCGTCAGAACTAATTTTATCAACCTCAGAATCATTTGATTTTTCAATTATTTTCCAAGAAGAATGAGCGTTTTTTGTTTAGAAACTCTGGCATACAAATGCTCTTGCGCAGTTAATATATACTCAATTAAATTTCCAAATTAATCAGATTAAGTTAAACTGCAGATGTCAGTAATTTGAGTAGAATACTTTGCCAGTACTGGGGTAAGTTTTTGTTAGGATTTTACACAATTGGTCCCGGGGGAAGAATTTTGTTTCCAATAACAGTATGTGTGATGATTGGGGGGGGGGGGGGGGGTGTAAAATAGTATAGCTACTTTAGTCCCTTGATTATCAATCGTCTTCACAATTTGGTATTTAGGGCGTGTCTCGGTAAAATAGCTTTTTCCGCTCGCTCCACAACAAGTTTTCGCGCGCGATACCACTTTCGATAAATGGGCTTGGGCAGGCGAATATTATTGTCGATGAAATATTAGAAGCAGTGTAAATTTATCTCATTGAGGTCTGCTCCTTCGATTTTGGAAGATTTCTTGTCGATCTCAGGTTTCAGAAATAATTGGACTTCTTTTGTCATGGATAAAACAGTCGCAAACAGTCATGAAGGGATTGCGCTACCTAGATTTTATCTCAAATGAAGAGTTTACGGATATGTGCCGTATCATTATAAATTACTCCATTGACTTCGCTTAGTCATGCTATCTTTCCGATTTTGGAAAATTACTGATTTCACGCTTATACAGAAACTATTGGAACTTTTTTCTAAATTAGAAATGGTGCATCTTATCGTCAAGTTTGGTCTGCTCCATAAATGATAAACGCTTTTTAACTCGACATGTATTCTGTTAATTATCGTCGGATGTCATATGTTGATTAGATTGTTTCATATCTCCTTTCTTCGGCATATAGACTTGTCATTTCCTACTAGATTTAACTACGTGGTATGCCGTTTACTTTATTTGACTAGGGCTACAGGCGGGCTGTCAACCGGGTTCGCAGAATGCTTACTCCTCCTAACGGTTCTCGCTTGGTTGTCGGAGGTCGTGTTGCCTCTCACACTCGATATATGTTTGTATATGTTCTTTTTTTTATTATGTATTGTGTGGTACGTTTTTGACTACATAATGTTAATTTCGCCTATGTTTTGTATTGAACTTGTAGAAAGTTTATAGACTCCCTTTATCTCATACAGAGACAAGCTCTTTCGATTTTGAAAATTCCTGTTGCCGTTTTCGAGTTGTGGATTTTTCTTTATAAACCAAGGGAAGTAACTCAAAAATTGTTTGGCAGAAACTTGTATGAAGTTTTGGGAGAGTGTTAAGAATTTCTTATCCTCTCGCAACTAGTTCGTGGACGAGAATATGATCGGCTGCCTGGAGTCCATGAGAACTGTGTGTGTGTGTTGTGTGGTTTGTGTGTGGTTCTTGTATGGAACTCTGTGACAAGATAAAAGAAAGGGTAATTCATAGATGATTATCAAACCCTTGCACACATGTGTTTTTCCCATCGAAGAGAGGATGCACCCTATTGTTTTTAAGGTCAAGGTCTTTTTTATGACTATTGCTAAATCTTGTGAAGGACGATTAAAGCAATGTATTCTGCAGAGGATCACTAAACTTCCATAAATTTGTTACCTTGGAGAGAGGAGAACCATATTAATTTTCAAGGTCAAGGGTCAAAATCAAAGATCACTATTGGTACTGCAAAAATCAGTGAACAAGTTGAGACACAGCAATCCATCAGAGGACATCGAAACTTCCACAAATGGTTGCCATGGAGAAAAGTATGAAAGCTACTTTATTTTTAGGTCATTGTATCAAGGTCAAGGTCATTATTGCTATTTTTTAAAAGGAATTATCTTGCGAACGTGATATAAGCAAGTTGGCAATCATCAGAGGATCGACTAAACAATGGGTCAATCCAGCGGGGGCCTCTGTGATGTGGCCAATCAACATTGTTTCTAAGTTGTTTTACATTCCTACTGCTCTTAGTCAAAAGATGAAATTCTTCAAAATCATGGTTTCAGTTTTAAACACCTTTTAATATCTGTAACAAGCAACCTGTGAGCAAATGTTCCTATGATTCTGTAAATCTAAAAATGCATCCGCAAATACACATACATGTATATAAAGGCATAATATAACTAACATGCTCGATTTTTGAAGTCCCAAATAGAATACAAAACAAGACGAGTAAGCATTCCCTGTATTTTTCTAGTGGTTTTCACGAGTTGGATCACTGTTCCATTTTGCTTTATAACATTTTCAATTATGGAATCTTCTAATACCAAGATGTATTTGCAGAATGCTTTAACGAGATCTTGGGATATGTGGTAATTTTCCCACCTTCCTGGTCGCAGCTTAAACCATTCCCGTTCAAACCATGGATTGGATCACTTCGATCCAAATTATAGTCTGAAACAAGTTGGTGTTAACAACATATCATTTTAATTAATTTAGTGATACCTAGCGCCGATTCTCTTGGTTAAAACAACTTCGAACTACCTTATTCGGCCACTTTTAAAAAATTGGCCACAATGTCATCGAAATTGCAACTTGGTTTTGAAAGCTGTTTGCTTGCGGATAGATATTGAAGATTTTACCTCAATATTTAGTCAAATATTTCTTTCATCTGAATAAACCTTTAATCGCTCTGGTAATTACATTATAAAAATATCTGATACAATGTATTGGTAAATTTTCCACCTGTCAAATTGTCGTCACAAGATCATCGTTGCTGTTTATGAATAGTACAGGATTCTTGTAACCATATGTTTTAAATATATTTAATCCAGTGATTTTGCTGGCTATTTATTATATTTGTTGTTAGCAATTAATATTTATGATTTTTGTTCATCAACAGGACATGGGCAGGAGCATTAATTTTGTCTCATTTATCATGAAAAGGTTGGTCTACACTTCTTTGGTAAAGTTCCAGTGCACGATTTTTACTGTCTAGATTTAGCATTAAATGAATACGTTGAACCTCAGTAAATGCACTATGCCGATGAAACAAAATCACAGCATCGACACTCTGGCGGTTGGGAAGGGGGGGGGCAGAGCGTTAGGAATGAATATATCTCTTGAGACGTGGGCGGGGGCAGGCCTCTTACAATGTAGATAGAAGTGTGGTGGGGCAACTTTCAAATATGTGACAAAGTCAGGAAAATAAAAAGAAAAATAAAATAAACAATGGCATTTGTTACAATTAAAAGTGTGTGGGGGGGGGGGTTGTCAAGGACTGTGTCCAGGGGGAAGGGGGGAGGTTTGGGACAGTGGGGGGGTTACACCTACTAAATTTATATGGCTGAACAGTTAGGGGGGGGTGTAACACTACTAATTGTGTGTATTTTTGCAAAGAAATTAAAGTTATTCGAGAAAAGTGGGGGGGGGGCAAAAACATACTTTTGCCCCCCTACTTTTGAAGAAGACAGGTGGGGGGGGGGGCATGTGCCATGCCCCCGGCTCCTACGCATGGGGGTGTGGCCAGGTAAAATTGAATGAAACGCTTCAACATCATTTTTTGCGCATGAATTCAGGCCAAAAATTGATGGACAGGAGATGCAAAAGCCTAAAATTCTTACAAAGCATTTTTTTTATTTTTAGGAATTCGTTTTTACCGAGTGGATTTTGAAAAATACGAACATAAGTCTATGTTTTTTGTCCTAACCCTTCATTCACACGTCAATCTATGGTCTGTCACTATCATAAACTTACAGGCTAAGTTTCGTACTATAGATGAAAACAATGACAACAAAATTCTATTCAGGTATATTATTTTATGTTTGGAAACGTATCATGGAAATATATTTGTGGATTGCGCGGAAATGATACTATTGTTTAGTATAGTCGGCGACATGAAAACGCACTGTGAGATATCTGTAGATTGGGAAACACATGAACTAGAAATAAAGGACAACAGAGAGTCTTCCTTGTCTGCTTCGTATTTTGATATTTTATTGAA
>CAJDSM010128464.1:0-14554 GCA_903981925.1 Ostrea lurida | reverse complement strand
GCGTGAGGGGGACATTTTGTGGGAGGAAACCCACATGTTTGAGTGGGCGACCACCATTCCCTCTCACATACAACCACTGTCGATCACGAAAATCGAACAACGGCCGCAGCGGTGAGAAGCTAGTGCTTTAACCACTATGTTACCCAGACGTGCAGACACCCATATAATCTGACAAGGAGACCCCCCCGACACACTTCTAGATCTCACGCCTGCATTCTTTAATTCTAAAAGCTGGATAAACTCCTGTGACCACTAGGCCTAGGGCCTACACCAATAGTGCAATACATTCCTTTTATGTACAAAAATGAATGAATGGGTGCAGCTGAACTTGTAATTATATAATCAGTGTGAATGCATATAGCTATTAAATAGGGCATATACAGTTACAAACTGTAGATCTAAGGGTTACATATCAACCACTATCTTGACCGATTATGGTGGACGGAGGACAAGAGTCAGTGTCATGATTTTACACATTGCAAGGTAACCAGTGGTCTTCTCGAAAGGCGTATTTTAACAATTCATCTTAAAAATCATAATTAAGCTTTTTGGATTGCTAGAATTACCATCATTTGTCATGTCCATAGCACTTTTAAGCTCTGACAGTGAGTCAGTCCATCGCAGAGCGTTTCCGTTGAATTAATAACACCCGAGAGTAACCGAAAGGATGTCAACAGTGCCATCGGAATATCCTTTGAAACGATCGATTTTCTCACAGACGAAAGTAGGATACAAGTCTTGGTAAACGACATAGAGTAAGTATCCAGCAGGTAGGTAACACAAGAAATGAGCACAAATTCAATATTGTCATTGCTTGCGATCGATTGGTCATTATTATCTCCCTTTGTAGCTCTTCAACGATAGGCGATATACCTCGAGAGAAATCCTCATTTCCCGCCGAAAATCGAAAATTTTGGGAAGTCAGAGTGGTTGATGACGCTGGTTCTGGGCCTACAAGATTCTTCTAGTGAGGTATTAATGGTAGATTTACGAGATCTTATGGCGCAGTTCGAAATTCGAATATGATTGTCTCATTATGTACATACATTGCAGTCTGTGGGGTCTAGTGTTCAGTATCTACGGTTATCTGGTGTAATAGGAAGGGAGAGAATGAGAAAATAAGTGGCTGGACCGGGAATCGAACCCGGGACCCCTTCATTACTAGTCAGGTGCTCTAACCATTGAGCTATCCAGACCGATATCCACGGTTCATATAGCCATTTAACTACAGTGGAGCCTCGTTAATCCGGACACTTTGGTTCCCAGCAAAATCGTCCGGATAAATGAAGCGTCCGGATAACTGAATAGCATGTTTTTTATCTCCATATAAGTTACCAATTTATGTTTATTTTATTGGCTTATAGTAAATTAAACACGTTTTCGTTTATTCATTTACTTTAGTAGATATATAACAGTGTTCGCCAAGGTCCGTCGGACAAGTCCGGTAAAATATCGTGCGTATCGTGACGGTCCGGTTCAATGAAAGATAGCAATACATCGGACCAAATGTCAGAAACACGTTCAGTATTGCGTCTTATCTTTCAGTTTTTATCATTGCATTATCGAATTAAACCTTGCTTTGCGCGATACTCTTTACTCGTCAGTAATTGGCAACCAAAGCAAATTTTCGAATTTCTTTCTCGGAAGCTTCTGGTTGTCTCGGTAGGCGTTAATGTTATTCGATTATTAGTTTGGTGTTTGTCGTTTCTTGCTTTCATCGGCTGGCTAATAAATCACGATGTAAGTGATTTGATTGAAGTTTTTACGAGTTTTTAAAAGTGCAACAGGACAGAAAAGTGAGAAAAAATGTCTGATTAATAATCTAATTGTATATGTAAACCTGAATGTTTTTGACCTCATTGCTTTGTGTAAAAGTTTGACACTTCAGAGAGGTGAGAAGCAGACGTGAATTCTTTTAGCCATCGTCGGAACCACAGGTTTTCTCTCCTTTGTACTGGCAGACTGGCTACTTACTTATGATTTAACGCATATGCAATGTTCTTATTGAACATGACAGAGGCCGGTCGTTTTTTCAATCATTTTACAATAAAAATATTAATAGCTATTTTGGTCCAGGATTAAGATTATGGACCCGGTCCGGTAAATCCTTCGTGACCATATTCGGACCGAATGTCCGGTACGGACCTTGGCGAACACTGATATAATGTTTTAACATGAGCCTCTTGACTTGATCAGGTAAATGGAGCAATCTGTAGTCAAATCAGTGTCTGAAAAACGGCTTAACAATTGCTATGAAACACATCAGACAGCATTTGACCCAATGGCAGGTCATACTGGCAAACTAAAACATATAACGACCATAGAATTTACAAAATGCTGCCTATAAACATGACTGTTGAAATCACTGCAACAACTTGTTTGCAAGTAGCCTGCCTCGATTCAAAAACTGATCATACGCAGAACAAGTTCTTGCTGCATGTTGGAATAAGTTGAGGGACATACACACCACATGTATGCATAGCAGGATTTAACTCACAGGTGGGTCAGTTCAGTTGCTTCCTTTGGTAATTAAGAAAATGAATTAAATTCAGGTCCATTTATTACAAATTACACAATATTAACACCAATATTGCTACAATTTTTTTAACTAGTGTCCACCCGCTGCACGTATGTATTCCCAATTTTGCTCTGAAATTCTCGAACAATGAAAACATCTTCACACACCCACAAATTACAATATTTGCTTCAAAATTATTAAGTTAAACTAATTTTTTGGTCACTGCATATTTGAATGAGGTAAGTTTTGACCAAAATGAATGTCAGGAGTCCAGTTTACTCCAACAAGTTAGAGCCTCGGTTAACGTACCTTATATATGCGGTGCCAAGTCAAAAGTATCTCGCCGTGAACCTCTAGCATGCTGGACAGCTGGAGTAGAGTCCAGTTCTGATTGGGTTTTCTTCCTGTGCCTTTGTATGGAACAAGTTCCCCAATTTCAAGCATATTTTTTCCCAATTGGAAAGGCCCTTAAAACTCTGTTCTACATTATGATAGATGAAGTGTTGCACTATCATTATGCATATGCAGTGGCGGATCCAGGAATTTCAGAACTGGGGGACGCGATCCTAGCACAATATAATTCTTGGGATCTGGGTATTGCTTTGATGCCCCTTTACACACACCCCATGATTTTTAATGAGATTAGAGAATAAAATACATATTGTAAACATTGCATATTGACTACAATTAAAGTATATGTGTATTATGCTGTATAAATTTACAAAAACAGACCCCCAAATAATTTCAGGAGGGGGGGGGGGGGAATGGTGTGCCAGCCCTGGATCCGCCTTTGTGCATATGCACCAATCTTTAGGTGTCCTCTACAGAATGGATTAACAGTAATATGATAATTTTGAAATCTAATTTTAGATGCAGACCACCAAGGGCCGTGGTAGAGGAGTGTTAGCTCTTCAGGATTGTAGAACTCCGTTACGGAGGCCTAAAGCCTTTCAGATCGAGACGAGCAGTATTCACTGCGATTTTGATACGATCACTTCCCCGGAAATTAAATACACTTCTTGTGAGTACATTGTTTCTGGCCTCTCAACTTACCTGGAAAAGATACGTCCGACCTGAATCATTTTATTATTATATTGAAAGGCGTACCGAAAAAATCCAGAATATTGCCCTGTGAAATTTTTTTGAAATTCAATTAAATTTTTTCAATGAAATAAAATGTTTTACCTACCTGGACTTAAAATCCCCTGGTAATAGGAAACACACATTTTATTTGGCCTAAAATGAATGTACATAAATGAATTATAAATCAATGAAAATTAATGTCAACAAATTCATTATTAGACTCAAAACCGCGAAATTTTACACCCACAAAAATAAATGATTTTACAGTATATATACTTTGACTATCTCCAGAATTTACTGTCAGAGCTGGTATAAATTTGTATCTTAAGAAATTCCCAGAATTCAGAGTATGTAGTTACCTGTAAATTAATCCGTGTAAAAAAATTTGAATTACAGCGTGGGCTGATTGCGACACAGACACTGGTAACAACTTCAGGGAGGGTGAGAACTTGCTTGTCAAGTTCACGTACAACGCTAATCCAGACACGCCCCTCGATGAACCAGAACTGTCAGTCAGACAAAAAGACAACGTAACCTTTATTAAGTACTATCCACAGAACAAAATGTGGTGTAAAGTACAGAATAGGAACACTGAAGGTTATGTCCCATCCTCATATCTAATGGTAAGTATGTTGTATACTGAGGCTTGTTTTGCGGATTATTCCCTTTTTGTCATATCTAATGGTACAGATTGCAAACCAGTTCTAACCTCCTTCGCCAACCAGTATGGAAAGCAGTCATGAGGAACTGCTCTAAGTTAATTAGAGCAAGACGCAAAGCTCACAACAAGCAGTCAGAACTCGCCTCTAAGTTAACTTAGAGCAGCACGCCACAAACTTCATAAGCAGTCACGTAGACCTGTTCTTAAGTTAACTTAGAGCAGTCAATTAGAGCTGTTCATACGTTAACTAAGCAGACGGCGAAGGCGCGTCATAAGCAGTTCTCACAGAACCTGGTTCTAAAGTTCGGACGGCGACTCTTATAGCCTTGTTCTTTTCTAGAGCATCTCGGTCAAGAATTAGAACAGTATGTATATAATTATATATTATAATTATGTATATAGAACAGTATTTATAATTAACCGCTTTGGAAACTGCCATTTCATTTTAAAATTAGCTTATTGTTGGATTTAACAAAACATAAATTCAAGATGAAAATGACAGCTTACTCTTTCAACACTGTTAAATTTTTCTATTCATAAAGTTACAGCACTCAGTAAAATTAAAACATCTGTGTATGAAAGTGTATGTTCAAGTAACATATGCATATTTTACTTGATTAAAGTTAGAAATATGTATTCATTACATTTTGCATGATGATATGCCTTATCTAACATCGAACTTATTAACTTAAAGATAAAGAATTACCTGCCAACTCTTGCCTGTCTGAAGTCTGGTGTACAATACAAAGTGATGCAAATAAAGTTTTACCAGGGTTTGAGATACTTAGGTATATCAAAAGATTGACATTGCTTTTTGTAAATGGCTTCAATTCAGGGAATGTTTTGTATAGCAATCAAGACATACCCCACCTTCAAACAACCCAGTGAAACTACGTATAGGTACCCCTCATTATGCACACAGCAATTGTAAATCCCTGAGATTGATAGTTACCGATCATCAAACAATAAACACCTGTCATAGTTTCATTTACCATGAATCAAATTATTCTTCAGGGTATTCAATGACAGCCGATGAATCCAACCCAAATGACGACTTATTACACACAACTGATATTGTTAGATCTCACAAACGCCACTTCTTTCGGGATGAAATGTGTGCATTTTAATGTCTTGTCAAAGCTGTAAAGTGGGAGATCAGGCGATTGAGATGTCATGGAATTATAATACACCAGCATATAACCCTGAAAGGCACCACAATGTTTATAACTATCACAAATATCAAATTGAAACAAGAAAGACGGAACTACATATTACCTGCTTCACTCTTTGTCCAACAAAATTGTACATTTTGCATTTTGATTGTCAACAATTACACTCTTTAAGCGCTGGAAGTTGATGTACTTCAACAAAAACTCGCGAACGTGGAGGGAAATTATGAGATCAAGTATTACCGAAGCATGATTAAAAAAGTAAGTTTGAGTGCGAGTGGCATACAGTAATTCTCCGTTCAATATCCGCACGTATAGTCAGCTGGTATTTGAATAGCAATTCAATCTGTAATACCATGTAAACTCCATTCAATTTCTGTTTGCGGGTTTTTATTTATATTTTTAAAACCAAACCTGAAGAATCAATGAACATTCAAGTCTCGACAACTCTGAAATTAGCGACGAAAGATAATCTAATAATAAGCGGTTCTAAGTGAACTTGGAAAGTAGTCGTGGAACTGTTTTCTAAGTGAACTTAGAGCATCACAGGAGCTGTTCTAAGTGAACTGGAGCAGTCGTGGAGCAGTCAGTCAGAGCTGTCTAGTTAACTTAGAGCGCTCTAGAGGCAGTCACAGAGCTGTTCTAAGATTAACTTAGAGCAGTCATAAAGCAGTTCTTTAAGCAGTCAGCAGAACTTGCTCTAAGTTAACTTAGGAGCAGTCATTAGAACTGCCTTAGAACTGGTCGCATCTGTAATATGTTGTATACTGAGCTTGTTTTGAGTATGTCCCTTTGTCATATCTAAGTATACCTACTGAAGCTTGTTGAGAGTCATGTACCTTCTCTATCTAATGATAGTGAGGGAGGGGAGTGTGAGGAGGGGAGTTTTTTGAAGGAGCGGGGTAGCCGGGGTGGTGAGGTTATTTTAAAGTTATGTTGTTATACTGAAGCTGGTTAAAAGGATTTAGAATTGACAGATGGTTCATTTGGAAATATTGACTGTCAGAGTTGCAGGGAGACGGAGGTGGTGTAACTGTAGATAGAACGTATCTATCGTAAAACTGACAGGATGTCCTCCGGACCGGTTTATGAGACGATACGAATTCCAACCCCTAATACTCGCTTCCGTAGCAAAACGAAATTAGTAATACGGTCTGCATGGCTATTTAAAATGAGAGTAGAAATAGTTATAAATACCTGTTAAACTGATTTAAAACCACTGTTTTTTAGTGATATGTGCGATTGTAATTAACAGCATCTTCATGATATGATTTGTCATGCTTGACTTACTGAGAAGTTACCTCCACACTTCCGCGCAAAGGCGGTCAAATTGAATCTGTGAAATTCAAACAAACTCAAGCGACGACACAGTTTTCTTGGGAATTTTCTTCATTTAAAGATTGTAAACATAATCAGACAAAGCGTGGTTAATAACAAAGAAGCTAATTTTATGCCAATTCTTATCCAAATAGCTGTGAAATTCTTTTCGGAGTGATCCACTCCGATTTGCCTACGATTGCGAGATATAGGGAAGGATTCTAACTGTTATGAGGGGACCGAGTTCACAGTTGAGAATATTCTAACTAAGGCTGTAACTGTCTGAAAATACGTGATATTTTGAAGAAGTTATTAAAAAATGTTTAAAGGACTCGCTCACTAGTACATTTTTTTTCCTTTGACACTTCAAATACTCACTCCCTTACTTTTCTGAGTATTTTACCCTCGAATATTCTTGAATTCATGGATATCTCGAAGCTTTTTTTCTTAGTCCCATCGAGTTCAAAGATAACGAAAGATTCGCTTGTATTTCATCTATTAACACCAACAGTAGCTGGTTACGTCCTTCCACCTTCTGTAACTGATAAAACAGATTATTCCCAGCACAAAGTTGTTTGTACGTGTCTGAGTTTATTAATTAAATGATCTGAAAAAATGCTTTCATGCTTTATTAAATGGGATGTGAAGCCTGCACAGTGTTTTGCTCGAAAAATATTGCACAGCCTAGCAGGTGGGATAACTAAAAACTTAAAACTGTTTGCAACCTTTCATTATCCAATTAACAAACCCAAAGACAGACATTATATTTTTAAATTATGCATTTTTTTTTTTAGCGCTCGCTGCATTTTGGAAAGTGAAGTTAAGTTTTTCTGGTATGCATTTGATCCATCGTCCGTTTTCCCAGTCATCAGACAATGACAAAACACTCTCCCGGGACTGCTGCAATTTTCGGCAGTTTTTCAAATGTCCGATTTCAGAACCATCCGACACATTTACCCAGTGTGAATGTCTCAAGGCAGAGCACGGTTGCACGGAAGATTTTTAGTTACCATTTTGAATTGTACGAGGCAGGAATTTGTAAAAAAAAATTCTAAATGTGAGAAGAACATACTCTTGATGTTGCCTTCAACACAATGGGTTTATAACAAATTAATTAAAAATTGTCGGTTCATATCGCAAATTAAACTCAAAATAAGACCCTCACAGGGTCTTCTACCCAAGTCTTGCCAACATCTATTCATACCTAGATATTTTATTGACACACTATATTACAAGGGGCAATGACACGTTCGGAGCTAAAAATGATTCAAATGTTAGATTATCCGTTTTAAATGTTTACAATGCTCACTTAGGATATCTACGATGGTCAGAAAAATTTGAGAGTCATTTGTTGAGTTACAAGAGAGATACAAGCATTAACAATGCTTCACCAATGTAAACAAGGCTCGAAGCCTTGTTGTATGCTTTAATAAAAGATTGCTTTCACAGAAAAAACACCATGTTTTTAAAACAAACATTAGATGTGAGAATCACTAGGAACTGTTTCAATTGTTGTTCAGAATGACTTTAATATCTAAAGCGTACGGTAGTTATTACTAGCATATTCAATGTAGGTAAACAAAAACAATGACTCAAGCTTTGTTTACATAGGAGTGAATTGTAAGTGCTGTATCTGCGAATTGTTACTCAAACAAATGACGTTCAATTTTTGCAGACCACTTAGAAATACTCAAATCGAGCATTGCTAAACATAAAAATGGAACATCTAAAATTTGAACATTTTTGAGCTCAGAACGTGTCGCATTCCCCTTAACGGCAAAACTAACAAGTCAGCTGTGTGACAAAGATGGAACGACTCCATCTTCTCCATTATCTGACTCCTTAACCAGTATCTTACAATGTGAGGTTGCAGCACGTCCCGATATCACCTGCATTATGTCAACAGCGCAGAGCTTGTTTGTATTGTATCAAGTTTTTGAACCGTGTCAGATGATGTTACAGAATTTCACACCAATCGCGTTTACATTTGCAAATTCTATGTCGATATAACCGAGACACATTGTCAAGGGTCAAATAATTTGTCTGAAGTATTGCATACAAGTTGGCGAGACCGTTTAGATACATAGTTTTAACTATGATTTTCAAGAAATAATGGGGCTCGCAGTAGGGTATGACCAGTGAACAGGGATGGATCAGTCCTTCTAGACACCTGATCCACCTCCTATATGACGCAGGGTTCCGTAGTAGGGGATGGAACAAAAGAATTCCTTCTAAGGACACTGATCCCACCTTCTTGACATGACCAGGGAATCCTGATGGGATGGTCATCCCTCAAAACCTGATCCCACCTCTGATATGCAGCCAGGGGTCCGGGTGTTCTCTTCCACTAATTTGTATTTGACGTTATGAGGTGGGTTCACTCTTCTTTAACTATCACCTTTTAAATGTAATACACAGAAAATATGTTGATCTAAGTTTGTCTTCTTTTCTGAGCTTTAGTCTAAAGAAAGTATTTTACTTCATGTAGAGGCACAAACTAGCTTTAGGATGTACAAATGACCTACAATCATCGCATTTTGTACACCGCGCAACCGGTTTCGTCAAACATAATAGGATCTGCACTAATTAAACCTGTCTTACAGGGACGTGAATTGCATGGATGGTTCCGCCCATTTGAGCAAACACGTTGATACACGAGTAGGAGACGCATCTCGTCACCAAATAAGATGCCCTCACCAATGGATGTCGACGCGTACTTGAAGCATGCAGTGGCAGACAGCGAACGTACAACTAAAACATTAGAGATAACCAAGTCTACTACTTTTTATATGTATTCAATGGATGAAAAGGGGCGTATAACTGTGCATCTTATCTTAAGCAGAAAGATAGCCGATTTGCATGGAAATACAGAATGCTATTCATGGGGAAACTATTTGTATGATGGTATGAAACGATTTAGTATACATGGTACAACTGCAATGCCGCGTTACAATGAAATTGTAGAAACGGAATTTTAAAACGATAATTTCAATAGTTATTTCTGCTATGTCAAAACGTCACAAATACCCGTCGCAAAAAAAGCGTGTTAGTGTGAACATGGTTTCGTGATTTAAGACTATGTCTAGAACATATTTCTCAACATTGCACCAGAACGTAGATGTGAATTTGGTGAACATGAATAATAAAAAATAAATGAAATGAAGTGAATCCCTCCGCTGCAGATAAATTAAATGATTGGTCCCTTGGAGTGCGCAGTTGATTTTTGTAGAAATAACTTACCTGGTTTGACATGCACCCCGACGTGTGTCGCAGTAATTCCGTTTCCGTCCAACACTGTCGAGTGTAACATATCTAGGCGAAACTACAGAATATTAACTTTTAAACGGTATATCATTTTTTAATACTATTGCAGCGGATGGAAAAAGTTGGAAGAGAGGTTTACCAATGTTTAACGCCAGGTCTTAATACACTGGGAAAGTATTTGGACAGGCTAGCGCATATGAGACCGCAACCAATATATTACTGTAGAAGCACCAAATATTCGTCATGGATTAAAGTTCGTTAATTCGTTGGTAGCATAAATCAACGAAATATAAATCCATGCACGAATTTTTTTTGGCGAAATCAAAACAACCCGAAACTATTAACCCGAACGAATATTTGTGCTTCTACAGTATTACAATATTGGCGAATGTGAACAATGTTAATTAACGTAATCATAGCCCAAAAACATTATATACAAAATCGGGTGTAGGCAACATGGACCTCCGACGGAAGCGAAGCAGGATCTGTGCCTTGAGGAAGTAAGCACTGCCTCTGCTGATCGGTCACACCCGCCGTGAGTCCGTAGTCGAACAAAGTAACCAGGGTTACCGTTCGTCAAATCTAGAACAAAAATTGACAGTCTAACAAAGCGGTATGAAACAATCAAGTTCAACATATGACTCTGCAGTGAGAACTTTGTAATCGCAAACAAGGTTCATTTAGCGACCGTAGGAATTTGCGAAAAGTGATGGACTTTAAACGAGATTCGTTATAAACCTGCAACATCAAATTTTCGTTAACTAGTTGGCCTCGCTTTAAAAAGTCCCATATGCATGAACATGCTCTTACGTATCGAATCAACTGAGAGACATAACACCATAAAGCAGGTGATAGCTAGTGGTACGATTACTACATAGAAAAGGAAAGTTGACGATTAGCCAAGTTCAAGTCAATCACGCTTCACTCATATAATGTAGATGGCGCTGCCATTTTAGAGTCAATGTTAAGTAAGAAATTCCAACTATGGAAGCAGATCTGCCAATTTCTGTGGTTGTCCTTTATTCGAGTTCGTCAGGATAATCAAATGGACATAATCATTAAAATAATTTGTTAATTGACTAAGGCATCTCTTATATACATGTTACCTAGCAGGGTGAAGGACACAGCAAGTATTTTGTGTTTTAGCCCGGTTACAGTTTTACAGAGGATGAATGTCTCCTCTTCTGTCGTTCGCCAATTTTTCCAGAGAGTTGCGTATGCACCTATTTCTTAGTGTGCATGTCTATGCCTCCACGCTTACAGTCCTTTGAGCCTGCGGACACGAGGCATCGGGTTTTAAAAATAGTTATCCGCAAGGACATTCGAAACGATGCAAAAGAAATTCAGGACATTTTTTCTAATAAATCTAAATTGTATTTTAAAAACAAAATTATATACAATTTGTACCTTTTAGTATGTTATCTCATTCTATTCGTGTTGGCATTGACAATTATAAACGGAAAGAATTTGGTCATCAGGGATGCTTACTCCTCTTTGGCACCTGACCCATTTCTATCCGGGTCCCGGTTTGCCCAACTCTTATTAATGTATTTCAACGTTTGGAAACTTACAATATTTTAACTGTTTGTACTTTTCCTTGTATAAAACAATATTAATCTGGAAAAGTGTACAATATGCCGAAAGAAAAACCCAAGTTGATATCAGGATGTCAAAACAAGGGAAATATAGATTTTAATGTAATGTCTTAATGTGAACAATCCAAATTAGCCTTTTCAAGGTACGCTCATCATAAGACATAATTTGAGTAGCTATATAAATGTCTATTATTTTAACACAATTTAACAATGCTTGCTTTGTTGGTTATTAGGTGATGAAGAAACTAGATTGCCAAAAAAATCAAACCCGCGTGTAGCGGGTTATGAAACGAATTTTGTTCGCAAGTGAAGTGTTCCTTCATCATCCAATAAGACTACAAGAAAGCATTTTATTGTTATATTTATATTTTTATGCATTTTCTAAAACATATAAACTGATTTAAGCCACTTAAAATCATAATGTTGATTCATTTCGTATACCTTTAAATGGAACAGCCAATTCAACCGCTGTGACCTCAGATCGCTCCATATCTTGGTAATGGACCATGCGAACATGTGGACACTTCAATTCCGGATTCCAACGTAGGTTTGCAACAAACATGCATTTATTGGATGATAAATGCAATGTCAATCTTCAAAGGAAATATAAGAGAAAAGATTCAGTGAAGTGTAAATTTAGGTATGTAATTGCTTAGCAAACATTAATTTATCAATAAGTCCAATATCATATCTTACAGTTGGTTTTGAATGGACAAAAAAATTTTTAAAAAAATTTTAATAACTAAACGAGAATTTATACATAATAATCCGAAATTAGCGACTTAAAGATGTTCTGGGTGAAGGTTTGAGAGTGATTCAATTTTTTGGGGAAGTTGTCATTTTGAATTCTACAGTGAAAGAGAATCGGGAATAAAAAGAACAAAAATTGGTTTTCATGCTTGTTTTCGAGCTACAGTGGTTTAAAACATGACCTTTTTACACTTAAAACTTTACTCAAGATGTATCATTTAAACTCCATTCGTCTGTTTGGTGTAAACCAACATTGAGGAAGTACAAAATCATCATTACACTGAAATAGAATACATAGATAAGTCTTTTTACAAAACAGATATAAAAAAAAAAAAAAAAGAGTGTTGATACTTGTAATGAAAATAAAATAATGACGCTTCTGCCAGCTAATATACGCGAAAACTCATAATGTCGAATTCAGAGTTTAAAAAATACATTTTAGGATATGTCAATTTCTTAAAATTCAACGTAATATCCAGAGTCTTGGTCTCAAAATTTTAATTGAACTTTAGAAAAGTTAAGGATTTCGGTCAAATTTTTAAAAGTATTGGCCAAAATATGATTTTTTGCACAGAATTTCGAGTAAATTGAATTAGGGACTTTTTAAAGAAGATATGTATTCTGTTGGAAAAATACCTCAACAAAATTAATAAATAGACAATACTTTGAACTAGTACCAAGTCTAAAGCTACTGTAGCATTTAATTTCTAAAACTGTAATATACAAAATAGGGGTATAAAATAGAAGAGATTGGATGAAATAGAAACTGTAAGAACATGCTCTTTTGATAATCAGTCCTTCCCCACAAAATATAGTCCCTACCAAACCCTTTTAAATCTGAATTGACACACAATTTTTTCAAGCTGGACAGGGTTCAGTTGTGAAATGTGTAATATGTTTTGCAAGATGGGTCAGTATGAACCAGTATTAAACCAGTAGAGTATAACTAGTGATAGCGTCCTGCGCGGTTGTTTCTCAAAGCTCAGCATTACAACATCCTAAGCTTAGCGGCCTGAACAGATAAAGTTATGTACGGAAATTAAAACAGTGCAACGAATTTGAATTAAAGAATCCGATGTGTAGATCTGGACATTTTACTCAAAGCAACATAAAAGCGGCTTCGCATTTATTCAGTTTGTAGTAGAATGTCCAGGGTTGCTCATCGATTTAAATCTTCAATAATATAGTTAAAACTCTTGCCATTTACTCTCAAGACTTTCGCGCTTTTTATTCCGAGTTTGTGCATTAAATTGTCAGATCAGTTTACACATTGATATAAAGGGGTGCTATGCAGCCATCTTGAAATATAAGAAAAACAATGTGAAAACACTCAAGAACTAAAATATAATTGACGTACATGGATGAAAAATGTACCGTTTTCTTTTTTTAAAAATGCATTTTTATCGATTAACACCGCATGAAATGCATCTATCTTTTTCAAATAAAATACATTTTCAAAATGAATTTGTACAGTGGTATAATTACATTGCGGTTGTAAGCAACAATTACATTTCAAATGAATTTAAAAGTTACAAGAAAATAATCTTTGAAGTATTGCCATGGCAGTGTGAGTTTTTCTTTTTGTCCATAAGTACCTTACAACACTGATAAAAGCTCTGGATTATATGGTACCCTTCGTGGACAATGGCGTGTACGCGAAAAGTCATCGTCCGAAAAATGTAAACAAACAAGCTGTCATAATTCGTAAAGAATCATATGCATAATATGGCCGTTCATTATATGCAAAATAAAAGTAACGATCTGTTTTCAATACAAACCGAAATAATAATTGTACATGACAAACCTCCCGATCTCTGTGTTTCCCTTCAAGTATTTCGGAGTGAGAGCCTGATCCCCACGTTCACATTTCCGCCATCATGATGTGTATTATTAGGCCAAATTTATTTTTATCATAGTTAGTATATTGGGACAAACAAGAGGCGAATTATTTTCTTATCTTAGCACATTTATAATATGTTGTTTGTACATTTATTTTTAGATGTGTTTTAATGAATATAATTAATGTCCTTAACTTATATGCACAATGTTTCAAGTGAAAGGGTAAGAATTGGCACGAAAGTTTGGAGTAAAGAGGACGGTTTCCCGTGCAACAACAGTAAACTTCAACTGGTAACAAATTATGATTTACGTGAAATTGTGGTCTGATCATAATGTATTGGCAATCTCTTCTCCGGTT
>CAJDSM010128463.1:215-11295 GCA_903981925.1 Ostrea lurida | reverse complement strand
CGACAAACCATGACTCGTTCTATATAGCGGCGTAGGCAGCCTTACGATCCAGGCCGGCAATTTTAATTACCCTGAGCGCGTGCGTCGGTTCCTCCGCTCGTTCGCATGCGTTAGTCCCGATAGGTCGAGTAGTGATTAATCCTTTAGACTGAAATAGTTTTATCCCTGAATAAAAGTATGAACACGTTATTATAGTGTTTGAAATGCATAGTTTTCCTTTTATGCAAAATACCTACGCGGATGGACCGCGAATAGTTCGCCGATATTTTCTGCATGTGCGGGCGCTGCCGAACCGCAGTTTCCATGTCGGCGGAGCTTCAAAGCATTAATCCGTGAGGTCAATTTCCAAGTTACCCGCCGGCCTAGGGATTATAGTCTATGGTAACAGATGAATTAGCAGACCTAAACGGATAACAATGTGTAAAACTATTGTTGCTGTGGCACTATACTTGTAACAGTTCCAACTACGGGCCAAAGATCACAACCAAAGGCACAGCTGGCATCCCAGATTCGGTTCGAAACACAGGTGTTTTGGTGTGGCCACCGTTGATCTAGTTTCAAATAGCCCTCCGTCCGTATGTGGTGATGTCACCAGCGAAGAAAGTTTCTAAATCGTGTCTTAAGATCCAAAGCGCAGCTGACTAAAGTGTGAAATACATTTTATTCATCGATGGGCGCCATAACGATTATTTTGCACACAAGGCACTCTGGCAAAGTCTAATAATAGTACAGAGGAGACTTTACGGGAGCAACTGAAAATACAACCGTGGTATTACCGCTGAAACCTGTCGTGCCGGGCTCGTCCCGTACTTTGAAATGTGCGCGGGTGGACCACGGTCCGGCAAATGCAAGGCGCGAGGAGGAGCCAAGAATACCCTACAGAGACCGGTACATAAGAAGTAATTAATTCTCGGCTTCAGAATGGCATTTTTCTTAGTACCTCTGTCTAACTAAATTGAAAAGCAATGAGCATCGCGCAGGTAGGAATCTCGACAAAGCGAAGTCCTGCATGTCTCACCGGCTCGGGCGGCGGCGGGTTCCGAAGTCTGTTATAGGGACGATTAAACATTAAGATCCAATCTCACCGGGCAAGTCAAGGGTTTTGGTGAATGACGAGCCGCGGCTCAGCACTGCCACCACGGCAACTCGTTGCACAGAGTACGGTTGTAAACTGGGCATCCCAGCGAAAACGAGATTGAATCCCGGGGTAGAGGGGGGTGCTCGGTCCAGATGCACGAAGTCCCCCGGACGTGTTTGCAAAGGCGACGTCGTAGAGAAAGTTTCTCTGTGAGCTTTTAGACGGCGGGGGTCCGCTAGACCCGTGGAGTCGGCGCCGAGATAAGGCGGCCTGTAAGTGGGCTACAATGGGCGCAGTGTAAAAGACAACTGGTGCCTTCGGCCCGGTTTATGTAACAAAACAGATTACGTGTGTATAACTATAGTAGACGGCAAAGAGGATAATGATTTCGATGAAAGCCAGGAATCTGCAATTTTGCAAAGTCCCCAAAGGAGAGAATAGACAGCAGGAGAGCACCAGACGAGTTAGGCAAGACAGTGCAGAACCCACGGGCCGCGGTTGAGCCCCGGGGGGCGGCGCGCGCGCGGGCCCGCTGCCCGCGCGCGGCGAGCCCGGCGCCCGCGTCCAGGGCCCGGCGTCGGCGCGGCGCCGCGCCTGGAACGGCAGAAGTGGTGGGATGAGCAGCCGCCGCGTGTTGAGGACCGATTTCAGGGGTCTCCGGCGGCCTGCCTATGCCCGTGTATATCTGCCGTCGCCACTGCGCCGGCGCGCCTTTATGTCCTGGGAGTACCGCCGGCCGGGGCCCCGCTGGAGGTCAGTGTACCGTCACCAGGATCCAATGCGGGGTCCGCCGGTGTGGGCGCAACGCTGGTCGGCGACTTTCTCGTTGAGGAAGGCCACAGAACTGTTTGTTTAAAAGGGTCGTGGTTGGTGTCGTTTGTTCGTCGTTTTTTCCTTTGGATTCTCCTGGTAATTGCCGCATCAGTATCTAGATGATGTATACACTTTGATGTGAACCTCGGGTAAAGCTTGTGTCAAGAAAACTTTTGTTTTCAACACCTGTCAGTGACGCTATCATATAATACGCGGACCGGATGTCGTTTCTAGGCTCGCGCACGGTTATATGGACCGTAGCTCCGTTACGTGAATGCAGCGCGGGGGCGCCCCGGGCCACACGGTTTGTTCCAATGTTCGTGGCACGATTACATATTAATCCGCCCGTGGCCGGTGGCACCCGGAGCCGGGACTTAAAGGTACTGAATGGTCGTGGCCACGGTTTAGCTCTAATGATACGTTCGGCGCCGTGGCCAGCCGACTTGTAATTCGTGGCCCCGACCGACTTACTAATCGGTCGTCGGGCAGCGACTCTACAGAATGGCCGTCGCGCACCGTCGGGCCACGGTGTTTTGTTCTAGTCTCGTGGGGCCGGACGGCGGACGGGGTTTATTAATGTCGCCGTCGGGTCCGGCCACGGAAATGTTTGAATTCGTTGGCGCCCAAGCGGGTTTATTGAAATCTCGTGGCGCACCGGGGATTCGACTGTTGTTTTTCTTGTGCTTCTCGTATGTCCTTGTCGGACAGCGCGAAACTCGGCAGGAGCTGTCATAAATTGGTATTCCGATGTGATAAGGGAAGTAATGTAAGAAGAGATGGGATGATGTGCATGAGCTCTAGACCGATCGCGCGTGGGAACGTGAAAGAGAGAGAGAGAGGAGAAGAGAGAAGAAGAAGGAGAGGAAAGGACGAGAAGAGAGAGCAGAGGGAGAAGGAGGAGGAGAGAAGAGAAGAGACGAAGGAGTAGATGGTTCCATGAAAAGTTGGTCAGACGTCTCTTGAACAATGTCAGGCCGCAGCTCAGTGTCATATCATAAGCATGGCGCCGGTGGCCGCGCGGCAGGGGCGACCGCGCTGCTTAGAATCAGATAACGCGTTTCGCGGCCGCCGGCTGGCGAATAATGATCCGCCGGAGCTGGTCATCTGAATGAAGAAGAATCATATCGGTGATAGCCAATGAGATTGCTCTCGCATGGGTGCCTATCTCAACCAAAGTGCCGCCGGCGCCTGCGTCAAGCGAGATCATAGGAGAACACTCGCACCATGCCCGCCTTAATAACTCAAGCGTTCTTGGGTCGCATGGTTTTGTAGTCAATGGAACCGACATAGCATGTTTTTGTCAGCTCCCGAGCGCTAGACGCAGTACGTCACATATACATGTTATGGTCTCGGCCGTTAAGAGGTTCGCTAAGGCAGGCCCGCCTGCGTGGAGCCGCCAGTACGTTCCGATGCGTGCGGGACACCTGAGCGGCCCAGCGTGCGCCATGCGGGCTGGATCGGGGACTTCTTGCGTAAAGGGAAGAATAACTATACTTTACGGAAGAAGCGTAGCCCTGGGGTCGGTCCGCGCTGGATGCGTGTCCGATCCGCTCAACGATTTCTTTTATCGCCTGTTGGTTTCACCGATTGTTTCGCGAGATTTTTTACTACCCGTCCCTGTTTGTAGAATCGCTAACAGGGGAGCGGCGGGCGCTCAAGATGTTTAGTAGTTTTAACCCAGAATGATTTGAAAGTAAACGGGTCTAGCGCACAAAAATGGGACGCGTAAAAAAGAAGGATCTACACAGAGTAGAACCTCAGTGATAGCGGTTTGAAGCGCTCGGGGACCCGGGCACTGTCGATCGAAATTTTTCGATACCAAGTGTATATGTAGGAATGTAATCCCAGCCCTGTGTGGGGGATCGGATGCCGCGAATGTTTTCATCGCATGGGCGGCGGTGCTATCTCGAAATCAGGCGTGTTTGCGCAGGCGTGCCCGGCGGTAGACAAAAGGACCAAATAGGTGGCGAGGCTGCTGTATAACTTTCGTAAACGCACAGGGACGCGCAGGTGTATGTCTAAGTGGCCAGTGTCGTCAGACGTATTAGACCAGAAGGCTCGAGTGAAGCAATTAGGGCGATAATTGTCACCGCCGGGTGGGCGCGGCTGAGGGCGGCCTTGTCATACAAGATGCCAGCGCATAGCATCCGCCGCTCTTGTGTTCAGCGAATAATCCAGATAAAGCGCCTAAAGGGGTCCGGCCCCTGACCGCCGGCCGCGCCTGCGCCCGGTGGTCGCCCTGCTTCAGCCCTCTTTGAGGTAGCCGACTGCCTGAGCTTTCGCGATGATATAGCGGGGCCGCGGCGGTGCGGCCGCGCGCAGGCCAACTCGGGGGAAATTTTCACGGGAGAAGTGACACATAAATAAGCCCGGGCGCGATTTTCCCCGGGTAAATTATAGAGTAATTGATTGCGGCCAAGGCGTGCCTAGTATCCGTGACGCCTAAGTTATAGGCGCGCTAGAGCAGAGTGAGTCCGAGAAAATATTCAGGCGGAGCTGCAAGGGCTATCGCCATGCGCGGAGAGAGGCTATTTACGATTACCCCTGCTATCACCGGCCGCGTGGGCGGCCGATGCGTGGGGCGGCATGAACGTTTTGCGTGGCGGGTTGGGAGACGTCCGTTGTGTCCCGGGGACAAGCGGGATCCGAAGATAATGCTGGAAGCCGAGCTCGACATTTGCCAAGTACACAGTTACGTATCTCGGCCGCGCGGAAGGTGGAGCACAGAGAAGAAAAAGAACGTCGAGGGCAGATAGGGCGCGCCGGTCGACACGGCCGCAACGTGACTGTTTGCGTTGGGGAACCGCAAAGAGCGGCCCGGCCGCAGGCGCGGCGGGGCGGTCTCCTAGAAGGTTACTTCCCTTATATGTACGGCTGCGGAGCAGTTATGTCGGGTGACTGATAGGTCGCGGAGCGCCGCGCGCCAGGGTTCTCTAAAGATACAGGACCGCGCTATAACCCAGCCCCGCCGGGGTATCTAAGAGCGTCCAGCAGCAGAAAGACATGGCAGGGCCAATTGAATTAACAGATACAGTGGAAGTACGACGACTTGGGATGCCCGGCGGGCTGGCGCCGGCGAAGGTATTAAAGTCGCTCAGCACTTGCGAAGGACGAAAAAGAGGGGGAAATGACGGTACATGCCGCTGCGCCCGGTAGGTTTTATAAATGTTTTAGTGATAGTTTTAATGAAAGCGGGAGCATGGATTTTCGGTGGCACCGCCGCGCCGCCCCGTGCGCCGTTCTTTGTCGTAATCTTCAGGGGGCCGGACGGGCGGCAGCATGCCGGGGGGCACCGGCGGAGTTTTGATGCGCGCATTGAGACGGCCGGGGCGAACTGTTCCAAAGGTGGGACATTGTGTCCGGGTCCGTTGACCACCTGTGAGTCTCTTTGGCCGGTCGAGAACGGACACGTGCGAGTGATGTTTCGCCGGGAGCCGGCCAGGGGGAGGTCAGTCGCGGGGCCGATCGCTACAGGTAACGACGTGGTGGACGCGCGTCAGCGAAACGTCAGGAACTCGCATGTTAAGAGTCATCGAGTACTCTTAGCTATTGTCAGCGGTGTGTCTGTTTGTGTCTAGAAGCGGACCCGAACCACAAGCAGTGTCCCCTTGTAGTAATTAAATTCGTCCACCAGAGTGACTGGCCGCCCAATATTCTCGTGCTCTCGTGCCGAGCCGCCGGGGGATATATCAGATCTATTAGTTCCTTGTTACGCTCATGGCGATCATTAGGAAAGTTACAAGAAACGTTGCCCTACCCTCGCTAGTCACTATTCAGAGGGGGCCGCCGACTCCGCCGCCCGGGGACAGCAAACACTTCTAAGGCTCAATGGTGGCAGAGCCCGGGCAACAGACAAAGGGGGCGTAATCGAACACAGACCTGCTGTGCATTGTGTGGCGCGGAGCCGGGGGTCAGGGGCGGGGCTTTGGCAGAACTTCTTACAACATATGTGGACAGCAACCAGGTGTCAAAAAGAAGGTCTAATAAAGCACTTAGGAGGGGGGGGCAGTCGGGCCGCGGGGCCGACAGGGGGGCGGGGGGGCGGAAAAGCTTCTAAAAGATCCTAAGCACTGACCAGATGGGGGGGGCGGGGGGGGCAAAACTGCTAGACGGTTATCTGACAGCAAAAATCGACAACAGAAACACCAAAAGAAAGGCGCCTTGATAAAAGCACTGAAAGTGGGGGGCGGGGGGCGGAGAGCCGGGGGGGGGGCAACCTGGTCTAAAGTCATGTGAACACGTGGATGCGAGGAAAAAAGTCTACTTAGCTTGACAAAGAATGGGGAGGACGGCCGGGGGGCCGGGGAGGGGGGGGGCGAAGAGAAAAAACGCTCTATTTTGACCCTTTTGCCGCGCGGGGCGCCCCCACTGGGCCGGCCGTAGTCGGGCGCTCGGGGTGCCCCCTCCCGTCAGCTCGGGGCCGCACCTACCGCCCGATGATATGTCGAGCAATGTACAGCGGCGTAAGGTGCCAAAGATATGTTTACATCTATTACTATGTATGTGAATGAGTAGTTGGGATACGTGCTGGGCATAACTACGTTCTAAGATATAGTATGAATGTAGGGGTTTGGATACTAGAGGAGCACACTCGTGTATAAGGCCAAATAATAATTCGTAGGATTGTTGGTCGTAAGCTACTAAATGTAAATAGGATATTGTATTTTCTGCCTTACAAATAATAATTCATTTAAGGTCTGAAAATTACTAATGTCCGACTGGCGCGAAGACAATTATCTGCTGGAGGTTGTAGAAGCGTATGATAATGAGTGCGGCGCGGCGAACTATTAGCTATCTCGCCCGCGCCGATGGGGGCGGGTGGCGGGCGGGGGATTTCCGAGGGTTGAAATAACAATCGCCGTTGGCAGCGTACCAGAGTGTATTCAAAGCTTGCGAACTAGGGCGTGCGGGCTGATTTAGCGTGGAGCTCGTAATGTAAAGCCTCCGAATTAAACCCTATCAGGGGAGAGATAAGATTCGACGATTCGTTGGGACGGAGTTTGCTCTATTACTAAGTGTACACGGGGTGATAACGGCGTTGCCGAAGTTGTCACATTCAGCATACTACTAGTTTGACTTGAATTTTGAGAAGCCTTAAATTGTTTTCTTTCCTTTTACTTTTCAGCCACAGAACCCGAATATCTGTGAGATCTTACGTCAGCGTGCACCATCGGGCACTAAGCGACCCAGGCCGTGGCAACTATGAAGAAAAGGGAATTCCAAGGCATCCTGCCTGAAGCAAAAAGGGGAATACAAACAAGTCCTACAATGATAGTGCGGAAAATGCTGAATTGTTGATTAAGTCGGTACCGACAAATTGTGAAACTGGGAGAAGCCGGGCGCAGGGATATAACATTGCGGGGCAAAGGAATGGTACTAAGATCCCGGTTTAGATAAGAGTCGACCGAACGATGCAGATAATTAAGCAGGCGCACAAACTTGTAAGAAGAAACAATCACTTAAAAAGTTTCGCAGAGTAATCTGTCAGTCCACGGGTGCCACAAGATTCTAGGTAACAAGTTGCATTTTCGAACAAAAAAAGAATTTCTGTTCGCCGGCCATAAGTACTGCTGAAGAAAAATGATGTGTCCGTCTAGGTCTCTTCAAGCATTGCATAAATCGTTTTTTAAAGAGAAAAATTCAGAAACAATTTATAGAAAGGAACCACGAGGGTTTAGGTTATCAGTGTAGTGAGCAACTACAACGTGCCGCGCCGCAGGTGCGACGCAATACAGGCAGAGTTAATTTACAGAAAATGCCGAAACAAAAAACAAAAAACAAGAACAGAAAAAAAAACGCATGTTCCGCAAATGAATGTAACGGTGCCTTGTTGATCAAACAGGCCGGGGCCCGGTCCAGTGTGAATTCTATTCTCGGCCCCTATTGTGCTCATATCACAGCGAAAAGATTTTTGTAAATTTGACTTGATAGTGAACGTTATAGTTTCTTCAAACATTCTTATTTTACATGAACCATTACCCTAAATGCTGAATACGTAAAAATTCGTCTTATTAACCGGTGACAGGTGGCGGCGCGGGTTACCTTCCCTCTCCGAAATGAGGGTATTTGCCTTAGAGATCTGAAATATTATTACTCTTACGCGAGCGTTTGGGAAGGGGACTCATGGTTCCTTGCTCCAATTAGCTAAGCATACTGTGAAATTCTTTTACTTTAAACAATGTCTTCACACGAAGTGTTCAGATATCCGTAGTCTGGTGCGTATGAAGACGATGAAAAAAAGACACGGTATTTTTTGCGTGCCTTTACCGACGGAAGGAGTCGGCGCCCGCACCAGTTTGCAAATGCCCTGGCTACTGCCTAGTTCACGGAGGACATAGTTCTAAATGGTTTTTACTAATGTGGGAAACGAGAAAACGATGCCATATGCTCGCATGTAATTACGAGTCATACGATAGTCCGTCACGCCGTATCGGAGCGAAGCGCGCGAAATAACGTGGTATATGAACCCGACCTTCGTTCCCGTAAAGGGTTTTGTGACTAGACGCCAAACATCCCCACCCACGGCTGAACTTTGGAGATTGACGGTAATGGGCGCAAAGCCTTGACTGTGAGCGAATGACAGAATCGCTTCAAAGTACAGGCGGGAAGCAAGTAAACGTGCTCGTTATAAAATTGACGGTGTATGTATAAAGGACCCAAGATAAATGGCACAGTGTCGCAATCTTGCAAGTCCCGCCATAATCAGAATACGAAACACGCGAAGTTAGGCAAACATACGACGCGCCCTGGACACGCACGCCGAGAGGTGGGATCGAGACGGCCTAGAAGGGAGTCTACGCGGAAGCATCCCTAGTCGACGGCGGTCACACTGGCGCCGTGGCTCCATTGTCTGGATATGCCTCAGAGCTATATGGGTTTTCCCGTGCTTATCTTCCCTTAATTGATCGACGTGCGAAGTTACATCACATCGCAGCAGAGACACTTGTCAGGGGGACTTTCTTAAGAACGCAAAGGGCGACGAAATTTTAAAAAAAAGGTGTGTTGTTTTTTGCTGGTAATGATCGGCGTCTGGTCTATCCTATGATGTAATATTGATTCTAGAGCACTACGGCCGCATGGCCAGAATCGGTAAGCTTCATGGCTGTAAATATTGAAATTAGGACCCACCATCAACGATACCCAGTGCATTATGCAAGGATCGGTGCATCCTGTAAAACCAACAGAACACGAAGGAGTTGTGATATAAGTGTATAAGAGACCGCAAAATTAGCCGCGCTAGAGAAATCAAGCGTGGTGGGTATAGTCTGTCCATGTGAACTACATAAGACAGTCACGGGGTCAGATACGTCGGCCCTCGTTTCGCGAAAAAAAATATATCTAGTCCGCAGCCGTAGTTTAGATAATAACGAGGGTTGTCCCAAAAAGTCGTGGGAAAATGTGATAGAAGTCTCGTGGTTATTTTTTAGCTACAGAAAAAAGTTTGAATAAATTTCTTCGGGTTTGCTATTCCGGCAATTAGCATCAATTGTTACTCCGGACTTGTAAACAAATTGTTCGAACAATGCAAAATGTATCTCTTAAGAGTGAACATAAAACAAAAAGATCAAAACACCATGGTTCATATCTGTCGCGCCACAGAGTGCATCCGAACACGGGGTTATGAAGTTCCTTTTCAAGTATTGTCCCGATGTGCCATTTTTGTTCTCATGTCGTTTCACCCCATGTTGCAAGCACATCCTCAGGAGCGAGCGCGTGAAAGTTCACGAAACAGGCTGAAAGTTGCCTTACTCTGCCTCTATTAATCCGGGCCTCCTTTGCCAAATCCAAAAATGTTTAACCCCGTCAATCTGGGCCTTGCGATCCATAATCACGGAAAATAGGCAAAAAGCAAAGCGGTGGATTATAGTACCATGAGAGGGGCCGGATTGAATTAAGGGGCGTTGTGCCGAAGCTTGCCAGAATGCGCAGCTCTACCCCGCGGAGATATCTACATCTATTTCAGCCCCCAAATGATGGCGCAGTGGAATTGTTGACGGGATTTAATAAATTGTTCAATAGATCACGACGCGGTCCGTTTTAGCTAACATTCCTGCGCTGATCATGACGTCCGTTCGCATGCTCCCGTGTTTGGTCTGAGCTGGAATCCAACTATATCGCATCTAACCAAGAATTTGTGATAATTTATGTCGCCCGGCAAATGTCCGTGGTTTGCCGTGGTTACCATTGGAAAAACATCATGGGGCACCAGAGCCCGTGTTGTAAAAAGTGACGTCATTTCTCCGTGCCCATTGTTGGCTCGAACAAGATTGAAAACGTTCTAACGCTGAAACGCCAGTATAAATAGGCAGGAAGACATCAAAGATTGCCGGTTGATATAAAGTCCACTGCAATATATCTAGTCATGAAGCTATACGGCGCCTTGTCAGCTAACCCATGAATCATAGAAATGTACACCTTATAGTGGTGTACGTGACGCCAAAACAATGGACATGGCTCTGGAGCACGTCGGATCCTTAAACATGGTCCCCCGAAAATTTGCCTCCCATTTATTTGAATTTGATATGATATTTGTTTTAGATTTTACATTTTTGTTTGTTGTATGTTAAAGTTATTAATGTAAAAAAAAATCTTTTGGATCTGATGCGTAGTTTGGAAATTATGAACATTGTCCACGACTTTTTGGGACAACCCTCGTATTTAGTTAATAAAATTTCTTAATTAGATAATGATAATTGATAAAGTTTATTCATAGAATGTTGTAGTACTTATTGACATCTTTACTAAAATCTAACATAAAAAATATTTGGAGCATTCCAGATAGCAAGCTTACATTGGCCCAATGTTGGTATATCTGGTTGGTAAATCGACTACATATCGCAGTTGGCAGAACGGATTTGGACCAACATTGGTCCGACATTGTAATTATCACTGTTGGATCATTGACATTGTTCCAACATCGGACCGACGTTGTTATTTTCAGTGTTGGTAGATTGACATCGGTCCAATGTTGGATCGACATTGTTGAACCAATGTTGAAACATAATCANTCAACATTGTTGAACCAATGTTGAAACATAATCATTGTACCATTGTTGGGTCAATATCTTTAATGCTCACTGTTGGCACAAATACACAGAACCAACGTTAAAGAGGTGAAAACAAATTTTAAAGTATTTTGATATACATGTAATAAACAAACAATTATTTTTTAAATCTATTCAATATTTT
>CAJDSM010128447.1:0-14065 GCA_903981925.1 Ostrea lurida | reverse complement strand
TGCAAATACAATCTTGACCAGTTTAGATTTTCATTGAATATCGTATATTCCAGAATTCAAATGTCCATGGAACGGATGAACTCGTTAAAATTTTCCCTTACCAAGTGTCCATACCTTTGCCGAAGTTTATTGCGATGACCCCATGCAAATACCTGACCTGCAATATATAATCTCATGATATATCTACATATACAGCCCAAAATTTTCAAATCAAAAATGTCCATATCTAGTAAGCTAAGAATAATAAAACATTTGATTAACTAAAATATCAGATTTGACCTGTGCATTCTTGGGATTCTATACCTACTATAATGAATTTCAAAATCAAAATGTAGTATTGAACCAGAAACAAAATCATCTTAAAGTCCAAGGGGACAAAATTGTCAACAAGTGAATGGTAAAATGGCACATATTTCTTATTTTCACAAAAAGCTTTAACCTGTCCATCCTGAGTGTGAAACATGCTCTGTCTTGCTTCAGAACTGGAAATGACTTTGAGCCAGCAAAGAGTGACAAAGAGTTTCTGGATTCATGGTCCCTCTCGTTTTTTGTAGCAGCCGACAACCAAGTCGGGCCATGTCTACAACATTGATCGATGCAAAGAAAACTGGGCTGTTCACCACCGAACACAGTGATCTTAAGAGCATTTAAACAACAATCGAGTTTATTCCGGTACAATTCTCTAGTGCAACTTAAAATTACTACCTCAACAACCATTTTGTTGAAAATACAAATCAATTTAGACAGGAGTTTTCTAAAACAAATGCTTTTAATTTTCATAAATGTTCACCTTTTCACAATGATGGGTCTCCATACTTTATAAAGTTTGTCCAAATCATCTACTGGTACTGCTTCCTTTGCATCCTGTTTACAAAAAATGTTTGTTGATAAAATCGAAGCAAAAATTAACACTAAACACATGACCATGGGGCCCGGTAAATGTTGATCTGAAATAACTTTAAAACCAAGTCCATATCAGGGGCTGTTCAGATAAATATTTCCACTTCTGGTGCATTGGTTCTTGAGAGAATTTTTGGAAAGAATTTTCCCCTTTTTATTTGCATAGTAAAATTTTGATGCTCCCTATTGTGCCACTGTAACACTCCGGGGGTCATGATTTTGAACAAACTCTGAATCTCCATTATATCAGAAAGCTTTTCACATATAAAATTTTCAGCTTTTCTGGCCAGTGGTTTTCATAAAGATCTTTCCCATTATATTTGCATGTAAAACTTCGATCCCCCTAATTGTGGCCCCACGTACCCCCAGGGGTATGATTTGAACAAACTTGAATCTCACTACATCAAAAGCTTTCAATAGATTTCAGCTTTTCTTGGCCCAGTTGTTCTTGAAGAAGGGATTTTTTTTTAAATGACACCACTGCCCTATTTTTGCACTTTTTGTGATTATCTCTTTTTGATGAAGGGCCATCGTCTTTCATTTGAAACAAACTTGAATCCTTATCAAGGATGATTTGTGCCAGTTTGGCTGAATTTGGCCCAGCAGTTCCGTGGAGAAGTGAACATGTGAAAAGTTCACAAACCAGACAGAAGGACAGACAGACAACAGACAAAAGCGATCAAGAAAGCTTCTTGAATCTTCGGTTTCAGGTGACGTTACAACATATACATGCACAAATGCATTCAGATTAAGATTTTTTATTTTCTTTCTCAATAGATATATAGCACATTCCACTGAACTCTTCTAAAACTTGCCTTTAAAAAAGTAAAATCGTCAACTTTAACAATAAAGTTAAATGTATCTTGTTAAGCAGTGGATACAAACCTAAAGTTATCTGCAGGTAACATTTCCAGCTCTGTGACAAGCAATGGTGTCAACAGAGGCGGGCCACAGAGAGATGAATGGGTGTTCAGGCAACTGTCAATCAACAGGGCCAAAAGGCACCAGTCTGACTCAGAATGAAATGCCTCTACAACACTTCAGGTCCTTCTTGGAATTAGGGATGGCTGCCGAGAGACCAAAACAAAATTTGTGTGAACTTATACGATGCAGGCATAAGGAATGAAGCAATTTTCTTTTCCTTTTCTGTTTTTGTAACAAAATTTGTAAAATCATAAATTGGCTTTTTTAACACTTTTTACAAAATATGTGGTAAAACGTTTTAAAAAACTTTCAGTGTAAGGCCAGATAAAAAACTTTCTTCTTTGGAAATGAGGGAGGGCAGGGTTTTTTCTCTTTATCTAATAATAGGTACGACAGCCATTTTTTTAAATTCAAAAGTCCTGACGTTTATACAGCTCAATCACAGAGCAATCATCGGGAAAACCTCAACAACTGTGTGCATGTGGGTGTATAATATTTAAGAAACCCAGGTTTTGTTTGCAAGTGTACTATATATCCATGACTTCAACTGCAAGTGTTAGCAGCTAGCTGGCTTACCCTAGTAAGAGTTATGGCCATCAGGGGGATGTCATACTATAAGTCACACTTATTATCATAATTTCACTTGAGTAAAACAGCAATATAGATCTAAACTTTGATCTCAACCAGTGCACGTGTTGCTCCAACACATCTAGTTTATTGTGCCTCTGGAAAAGGAAAGTGGAGGCAGATGATTTATCGCCTCTGGTTCGTTTGTACAGCTTTGTTTTGTGCTTTTTTGTCTGCTTTGTATATCTGCTTTTTATTCCCTACTAGTTGCGGAGGGGATTTAGCATCGCTGCCGTACGGCTGTGTGTGTATGCCTTGTCCTAGACCATGAATCTTGTCCCCTCGGTGGAATTTCACTATCCCACACTGATTCTATTATTTGTCAGAGAATCATCAAACCTTCCACGAGTGTTGCTGATAGAGAGAGGATAAACCCTATTGATTTTCAAGGTTCAAGGTCACCATTGACTGCATCAAAATCTTGTGAACAAAATAGAAGACACAGCAGTAATCAGAGGATCATCAATCCTTCCATGAAATGATATTAATTTTCAAGGTCATGGGTAAAATGTTAAGGTCATTATTGACTGCAATCGTAACTACTCGGCTATTCCCGTAACCGAAAATGAACCTCGTATGTAGATCGACGCCATCAAAAGTTTGTTGCTATGTGTACACAATGGTACTATGACGTCACAGTCAAACACACGTTACGATTTGAAACAATGCATTTGAGATAGCTAAGATATTCTAATACTATCAATTTCTACATGTATATGTTTATGCATTTGAGTGAAAAAGACTTTAATGGTATCAAAACTAAATATATGGTCACAATCAATCTTGCTTCTAGATAATACATTTTACAAGGATTCAGTTCTAGCCTTTTAACGTCATCTTCATGCGCGCTTCCGGCGGATAAATGCATCAATTTGATGCAATTCTTGCGCCGATCCACGTCCGAGTCTACTTTCCGGTTACGGAAATTGACGAGCATGATCCGATTGTATTGACTGCTGTTTATCGATCTTGTGTTGTGAGGGGATGCTACGCTTGCATTGCCGATTTTTTTGTTTGTTTTGTTTTGTGTATTTTGTCAGTTTTATTTGTTTTTTTACTTTTTCTCTTTTGTTTTGTTGTGTATTTTGTTTGTATGGTTTCTGTTTATCCTTAATTGTAATCATGGCCATGTCTACAAGAGAACTATTTGGATGAAAATCCAAGCATATTTTTGGCAGATGTACCTTGACTTTAGAGGTCAGATAGGAATGTGCCACTACTGGAATTTACAGTTGCCTAGAGTATTTTGTTGCTGAGGTCCATATTGTCTTTGTTTTTTTGTCCTGTAGGATTTATTCCTGTCCATTGTAGAAGTATCGGTGCTTTACCCCCACACCAATCCCCGAGAAGTGCGGCCCTTCTTCTCCAAACCCATTATAGACATTATTAGGCATACTCTTAATCTGTATTGTCTGTGTTTTTCGTCCTGTAGGATTATTCCTGTCTTTGTGAAGTATCAGTGCTTTAACCCCCACGCCTAATCCCGAGAGTGCGGCCTTCTTCTCCTCAACTGGACTACACAGACATGTTGGCTATCATGATGACAAAGGATGGGTCAATGTGAGGAGATTGTCCAGTACACCATTTAATAATATAATGTAGACCTACTCCTAAGTTGGTATTATTTTGTGTTCATATTTTGTAAATGATATAGTTTGAATAATTCAGAAGAAGTGAGATCATGAAAATGTTTAAATGATGCTGGTTGATTTGCCTAAAAAAAAATTAAAAATAAAATGAAGCAGTGTATTTTGTATAAAGTACAAATCTGTGAACATGTATTTTATCATTATGTACATCAGTACAATTGTACTATTCTTTGCCTAAACAGTAGCATTTAGTCAGTTCCCCTTCATATTTTCTGATTTCAGCAGTAAAATGTACAGATGCAAATCAAATCAAAGATATAATCTACAGTGAAATACTTCTATGTTTTTTCAATTAGCAAATTTAGAGTACTCCATCATAATGTCAATACATAATTAAAAATTGTTTGTGAAAAAAAATCTAATGATTTTAATAAGTAGGTGATGCCATTTTTAGCTCACCTGGACTAAACGCTCAAATGAGCTTTTCTGATCACCCATTGTGTCTGTAAACTTTTTGACTTCTCCAGAAGCACTGAGCCAATTTCAATCAAACGTGGTACAAATAAAATAAATGAAAAGTGTGGGCATTAAATAAATAATCTTCTCAACATGAACCAGGGGTCAATTTCAATCAAACTAGGTACAAAAGATCCTTGCATAAAGGGGATCCAGGTTTGTTCAAATGAAGGACCACTCCCCTTTCAGAGAGGAGATAATTATGAAAAAGTGTTAGAATTTAAAAATCTTCTCCTCAAGAACCATTGGGAAAGAAAAGTTGAAATCATGAAAGCTTCCTGACATAGTGGGGATTATAGTGTGTTATAATCCTGGCCTCCAGGGTAAGGATGGGGCCACAATAGGCGATCAGAGTTTTACATGTGAACATAATTATAGGGAAAATCTCAGGTAGGGAGCTATAACACATCCTCATACAAACACACACATTCTGTTCCAACGCCTTCATAACATATTCTGCAGATTACAAATTCAGAAAGAATGGAACATTTCGAAAAGAAAAAGCCCAATCAATGCTTTACTCAACTTCAGTGTTTGTTGTCCAGATGTTTCGTTTGAAGTTGAAAACTTAATGTGTAGTAAATCCCTTTAAATCATCAGCTCCAATTAATCTTCATCTAGTGGCTATGAATAATCTTCATCTCGTGGCTATGAACATTTTACCTCCTTTTGCAGGAGTTCAGTCTGGACATCTTGTCAGAATGCCTGACGCTTGGAGCTCAGTACACACTTATAAAGAGCACAGACTCAGTGACCGTTCTAGACAGTGAGGGGAACCAGGTTCTGCAGGAACCAGTCACGGACAATCTCTTCCAAGCTCCAAAGGGCCTACCCCTCAGCTGCACCTTGGACCCAATAAGACACGTTAACTATGTCACAACCTCACATATCCCGTTCCACATCAGATTAATTGAACCAAACTTTTTACATATCTATTCAGTCGTCGAACAGAGAAAGTCGTCAGCCCACCAACCCAAGCGATACGTCAGAAAAGACAGCAAAATGAGATGAAAAACCTATAATTATCCTTCCCGAACGTTCATTTAAGCCAAAAGAAGGAACATGAAAGACGATATTTTTCTCTTGACCATAAACCACTGAAACCTGTACATTCTGCAGGACAGACCAGACTCGGCTGGGTTGCCATGGAACCTGATGAATTTACTCCCATGAATAGAGCCCGGAATACAATCATGCAGCGGTGATATGTGTGATGACGGGAAATTAGATCGTGTAGGCACCGTTGTGTTGTGTGTGATTGGAAGGGAGGTTAAGTCGTATGTCTAAATTTTGCCTGGATGACTGAAATCTAAAAAAAAAAAAAAAACTGCAAATTCTCCACTATTTTATATAAAATCAAATGTACAAAAAGATAACTATAATAGTACTAAGTTCATTAAGCACTAAGAATCAATGTGCTAACATACAAATGATACATATGCATGTATAATGTACCAAATGTGAAGTATGCCCTGGATAAACATTTTATACAATCAAAATAAAAGTATGCAGAGTTGAAGTTTACGGCCATTAAAATCACTATATAAAAGCTGCATATAGACCTGTAATAGCAACACCAGAATTTTCACTTCAACAAGCAATAACTCCGTAGCGGTATGATATCACTTCGTTGATGGCTCAACACTCACATAACATGTAAACTCATACCTTATAGCATTGAATAGGCTGCCATTCTGAGCCCAAAGTCTGCGATGTCTACTCTTATGAAAAAGCTCTACATTGTGCTTTTACTTGTTGCACTAAAACCACGAGTGCAAGTACACTTTATTTATCTCACAAAACTAGCATAGTCTATCAGGGAAGTACAGTGTGGAAACACCCGTAGTAATACCCATGTTAAATTGCGTCTCGAGGACCCCAAAGTAGGCACAAAATTTCCAAGTCTCCCCGAGAGCCAGGACTGAGGTTCGCCGCCAGGGGCAGGTTAAGCAGAAATTCTGCTAAATCGGCGCTCTCCCCAAAAAGACGTAAACCTTCATCAACCGTTAAAACTCGCTCTCAGTCCGGTGTGCGTAAGTCCCCATACAATTGAAAAATATAGATAGCAAAATTTCGGAAGAACCCAGTTATAATCCTGTTGGCTGAATTGTCAATTTGTAAAGTTACGTATACTGACAATGTACGTTGTAACGGCATTTAGTTGACCATCCAACCGACTTCCCAAATATTTGCGTTAGTGTCTAATATTCAGCTGACGCTATCCAGGTGATCGTACATTGGCTTGAAGAGACGATTATACATGGACACATTTTGGGATCTTTTCAGTTTAACTCACTAATAAAATGATTTAAAAGTACCTCTGTAGAATTTGACGGAGAGCTCCACTGGACATTTAGTTCTCAAAGCAGGGCATAGTTATTATGACCCTAACGCACCGGGATTACTGCCAACAACGGCGAAATTTCCATCCCATATCTAGCCACTCCTAATTAACTATACAGCTGAAAAATCAGTTGAACGTAATAATAGCATAAAGCTAGTAGGGGCTAATGGCGAGATGTGTGAACCCAGTGGGGAAGTACTAAACACCAGACTGAATTGTATAGCACCAAATTTATATATTAGATGTACTAAAGACCGAGTGACCAATAAATATACTGAATAGAATCCCGAATTGTTCACCGATCGAATCCTACTCGCCTGTATTCTTTCAGTGTGGGTTGTGTCTGGATGTTTCACCAATGACCTTCCTTCCGACCTCTGAGCAGAACCTAGATACCAACTTCTCCGGTGTCTACAATCCGTGCTAGCGTACCCCAGTTAATCCTATCTCTTGCAGAAGCTCGAAAGAGTACGCTCTCATGCTGTGATTTGGTCAAAAAGATGCACCGTGTTCATGGGTCGGCCTGGCCACAACTTCTCTATCTTACCAGCGGATAGTCGGTTCCTTATCCCTGGATGCGTAAATTGTTACTGTCAGCAGTGAGTTCATAGGTGTTTTCTAACGGATTACGAATTGATAAGTGTTGGACAGAATCACCCAGAAGAGTGCTCAGCTCTAATACTGATCAGCTAAGAATGGCACAGGAGTCAGGCACCATCTCTCTCCCTATAAATAAGAAGACAACGTTCTCACAAAAAGAGCTAGGGATTAATTTGACCAAAAAATAAAAGCAAAGTTGTGTGCTCCCATGTTCATTTATGGGTCCAACCAGAAACTGACTCTTGATCTGTTGCACCTTGAGGTCAGGATGGCATTGTTGCATAGAGAGAAATTTCAGTGGGTACTCATTCCAAGGAGAACAAAATACAGGTCCATATGAACGAACCAGTCAGGAATCATTTCAAAAAGAACCAAAGTTAGTTCAACACAACTGCGTGCCGCGAATTGGCGTGTCAAGTGTAAAGTGAATAATCTTAGTGAATAGTGAGGTATTTGTGAAGTAAAATGAATTATGTAACTTGAAAAATGCTGGGAGATAATTAAACCACAGATGCTTAACTCGAGGGAGTAGACAGTGCTTCTTAATGATGACTGAAAAGTTAATAATTTCTTGAAAATTTTAATTCTTATCACTAAACATACTGTTTATATTAAGAAGTCTGGTAGACATATAGCAGTAGTCGGCATGATGTGCTACGCAACAGAGGCACGAAGATATGCAGCGGACCTACTATGAATGTCTTGTATTCTTACTTTAATTAGAAATAGATGAAACAAGCTACCATCTGCTGTCGCGAACATGCCGGTTAATATTTGTCATGTAATGCCACATTAACTAGACCATGGACGGAAACTCTGAGCAGTACGCACGAAATCATCTTACACAGTGCCAGTGATTCTGTGATATTTTCAGGGAAATTGATCGTGTCCGATCCGTTCAAAGCCAATCGTGATCAGATTTTCAGAAACTTGTGCAATTTGTTGTTTCAGCACGGAAAAACATGCTCATTTCTATCCCGGCGCACATGTATGTCGTGGACTGCGCACCTTACCTAGCTCTAAGTACATCAGGCTCAATCTTACAGAGTGAAGTAACATCCACATGTGGCTAGGCAATAATGATACAATTGACGTTATATAGAGCACAAACTACACGTTCACAAGTAAGAACGAGAGGCGAAATATGTAAGTGCAAACCACTAGTGTAAAACCATGTGGCCATTCGGTAATTTATTGCCCTCATGGCCTCAGTTTGAACGCTCCTTTTTGATACCAAGTATCCGCGCCGTAAGACCAAAGGACATCAAGAAAAGAGGGAGAAAAAAAGAGTTGAGAGCGGCCCATCTCTGTAGGTACCTATTAAAAGTTACATTTGGCATGAGTTCGCCGTAAGTGTTGAATAAATGATCGTGGTAGCAAAACGAGGCTCCCAAAGAATTTAATATAAAGATAAAACTAATACGATAGCTCGATGGACGTCTAAGCGATTGGTATTAAAGACCTTAACGTGTCTACATTGAATGTTCTGCTCTTGAGGCTTTACAAAAGAAAAAAAGGTAAAATCGTGTTTTGATAGCCTATTCCCACAAGATACAAAAATTTTCTTGAGGGGAAAGCGGCTTGGTGAGGACGGCACAGACTAACGCACGTGGAATAAAGTAATTTGCGTACCCCACCCTAGGTTAGGAAAATAAGAATTGAATGTTCATAAGGTGAGAGAAAAGTGGGCAGACTTCATTCACACAAAATTAAGTATTATAGTGATCATACTATTAAAAACAAATCTCCTCCTCACTCACTCGAACAAAATTTGAAATATTTGAGTGATAACAGGGACGCATGGTGAGCACAAGCTCAGTCTAACGCTCACAATGTATACAGGTTTTTGACGTTTTACGTGTTAATAAAAATTGTTGACAGGACAGATAGATGACGAGCACCACATTTTAATAGTTTTGTCAACTTAGCTCATGACCCATGATTGTACGTGAATTATATACAACTCCAAAGGGCTCACTGAAATGATTAACAGCTTATCGATCCACTTTCAACTAGAGGGTAAAGTCAGTTATGATATCGGAAGACCCAATGCCGAGAGGGTAAAACACTATGTTGCTTTTCAGAAGTATGAAAAATGAGCTCCAATCAATTAAAAAGAATTTAGAGTAATCAAACATTCGAAGATGTTTGAAAGTAATAGTGGTAGGAAATGATATCGCAGCTATGATGGGACAGCACACATTGCGTCAGGGAAACTGGGACCGCACAGGCATTGAAAGCTTCTTACACCGCTGGTACCACAATCGGCAAGTGGATATAGTACAAGCTAGGCATATCACGGCGCCTACCGGGCGAAGGGCCATGCCCCCAGGGTTGCGGAGCGTCTGGTCCCCCAGACCCGCGTAGGAGGTATGTGGGGAAATGTCTCAGTGCCATAGAAGTGGGGGGCGAAACATCCATGCCCCTCAGAAAGAAGCCAAGGCATGGACTCCAATCACCGCCCAACAGCCAATCGGTGTACATGCAGTAAGCCACTAAGTGAGTTGAAAGACGCCCACGGGTTGGAACATCCCCCGATTTGCCGGCGCAGGCCAAAAACATGGACTATCTCAAAAGATTCAAGGACATGTCGTAAAGAGGGAAATTACCGTACAAAGCGGAGGGAATCAACACGTTAGTTAATACATCTCAATTAAACACAATGCATAAAATTTTGCATTTCAAATTGCAAAAATCGAAATGAGGGTTCATGAGGGATATTCGCGAATTAACGAGAGATCTCTCCGCTTGTATATGACTCTATTTCAATAATTCTATCTCCCATAGTTAAGAAGAAAGATCTCACGATCGTCTCAGATAAAGTTGAAAGATCAGAAATGCAACTTAGGATATAATAAAGCACGGATAATCTGTAAAAACCAACTGACCCGATCATAGTTGGACCATCGCGACGCATAGAACAAGAAATCAGTCCGAAATGAGCTGTGATTACCCAGTCCGAAAGGAGTAAGGCCCGTGTAAAGCATGACAACACTCTGATCAAGTTCGCCACGCCAGACAAACCCTCCATCGGGTAGGTCTTCCCCCCCATATGTAGGCCATGGGCGCCTCTAAAGACCACGGCCCCTCTTCTGCCCAAGCCACGAAAAGAAAACCAACCAAGTCGCGCGAGGATGAGAAACAAGGATACGCAGAGCCAAAGGTTCAGAACAAGCAGCCCACACGCCGGGTCAGGCAGTTTGAGCGAGACGGCTGGAATGAAGCTTATCGGGCGTACTGAACCCACATCACACGCGTTTACCCTGGTCAGACCAAGCCGCCGCAAAGGTACCCGTTACGGCTAGACGCCCAAGGCGACACTCAATCACCCAGCCGACATTGGAGGCGATGCTTGAATAACCAGATTAAAACAAAAGGAAACATCATTGATTCTGTGGGATTCAAAATTTCGATTGGATGGGTATTGACTGTTCAAGTAGATTGAAACAATCTGACGGCAATGATAACCATATGATACAACTCTACGCACCCACCCTGAAAAAGGCCATTTCTGATCTTATCTGAAATTCAGTTATGTGAATATTGATAATATACATCCAATATTAATAAGTAACAGATAGCATAAAGAGAAATCGATCAACTGTATACAGTAATAACTGAAGCATGAAACCAAAATAACAAGTTGAAACCAATACTATTAGGAATTGATAGTGCAGTTGTGTATACAATAGAACTTACTAAAGTGAAATAAAACTGATAACAGCGAACCAGTTGATAAAGGGGTGGAGGAGTGTTTTGATTTGGAAGATTTGTTGCTCGGCTATTAGATCCACACCAGAACAGTGATAAATAAGGTAGGTACGGAGAAAAAGTAAAAAAAAGGAATACCAAAACACAACAAGAGAAGCAGGTCGTGCAAACAGCAGGTGGCAAATCAACTAGTAGCAATAACTGGGTGAAATACGAGGCACTCTCGACCACGGCAATGCACTCAGAGTGCCGACGACCCACGATAGCAACTCCCCACTCACACCTGGATGCCGATCACAACTCCCCTGCATAGCCTATGACCCCCCCCCCAACAGCCATGGCACAAGGTAAACCGCTGAATAAGAACACTCACACCCGAGCACTAGCCTAAGCCAGATGTGTAATAGATGGTCAGTGCCAAAGGACGAAACAAAAAAGGACCAATCATGAGAGACGAATTACGTTCCTCACAGCATACCAATCACCAACAAAAATAATCCAAAAACAGAGAAACATGGATCAAAGAAAAATTCACCTAGATGGTATTGATTGCTGTACCTTTCGTCTGAAGATTAGCGAATTGAATGAAGGGATAACCAGAAGGATGGTGAAACGGATGTTATTCTAGGGCATATGGATCACATTCAATGATGGGTATTGAAGGATATTAAACGATTTTTACTATCGGTTGAATACTATTAACAAACACATTCGAGACCAAGAGTATTGTTTTTCCCGGTCTATCAAGAAGAAGTACACAGCAGCCGGAGAAAAACAGCTTATAAACCCAAAATACAGTCAGAGGAATTCCATTGAAGAAAAAAGAAAAACAAGGAACGTAAGCAGCAATGAGGAGACATTTCGAATATCGGAGCAAACAAGACAGTACTCTAAGTTTACAAAATACGAAAGATTAAGCTGCTCACCCCTGCGCTCATCCCTCTTCTAGCCTAGCCTCAAATTTGAAAAAAGCGTGCATCAAACATTAAATACCTAATCATCTAAGATAGACAGAACAAGCAAATAACTTAACAGAGCCACACCACCGCATATTTCAACAAGACTATGATATACAGAAGATAGATTAATGGAACTGATATAATTTGCCAGATCAACCAGCTAGACCCACCTCACACAACCCACGTCCCTCCAGCATCACCACACCCAACAAAAAATCACATCGACCCACAAAAAAAGACAACTCTCCCCGATATGGCCACAACCCCCCATCCAAAACAAAAGTAATCTAAGTCTGATATCTCTATTATTTTACTATTCGCCTCAGTTATTTAAAACAACCCCATGAAATGAACAGTGACGAAACGCCGACCCAATCACCACCTCAGTACAAAAATCTAACGTAACATGTGCGTCATCAATGGGAAGCCACAGCAGTCCGCTGGCCACCACGACGAGTCCACCGACGCGCAATTTAACCTCGGCGGAACCGAAAAACAAAGAAGCAGGTACCCTCGTGAAGAAACGAGCGGACGATAAGGTTCTATATGATTTTGGACACAAATAACGCTGAGAGAGGGGAGGAACTAAGGGGACTTATATAACACACAAAGAATGGAGAATTGATACAGGTTAACGGTTGGGACAAAGCCTCAAATAGCGTGCAAGTACTATTCTTATGTGTGATAATGGCGGTAACCCCTATCAAAGGGCGATTTAAGGTGACCGGAATACGGGGCACGCAGACGTGGAAACCCATCAAACAGCAATGCACGTGTACTGATGCGCGCGGTCACAGTTTATTTACTTGTTTTACAAACCATCTGAGATGGAGATATAATCCGTATAACCCCACACAAGACGCGAAGAGTAAACCAGATCTAGGCAAAAAGATCCAATCAGGAGTCATAATACCAATGTTCTGTCAAGCCGTGGCGAGACAAATCGACTAAAACTCTAGCCAGGACCAACCCATATGAAGGCATAAGATCGGGGTGAGTGTCTATTCATTGTACATATCAACACATAGATTTTAAAATCCATACGTGCATAATAAAAAAACATTCCTTCACCCAACCTTGTTCAAAAGTCGAGGGGATTGGCAAACCAAAGAACTCAGAGTAAAATCATGGTCAACTTATAGATTTTCGCCAAAACGACTGGAGCCTCAACTGAACAATCCTAGCAAAAAAAAACACAAACGGAAAGCGGCTAATATCAGGTAACCAATAGAGAGACGTTCCAGATAATCAACTCTCTGAGCTGACATCTTAACAACCTGGGACCGGACTTAGGCAATCTCCAAAAACCGCCTCTCTATAGGGAAGGATCAGGATTCAGTGCAGGATCTACACTATTCTCTGTTCGAGACGATGTGCGTAGTAAATCCCCTCAGTAGCAAAGAACTCCAACAGTGAGCTGAGTGCAGTCTACATGAAATTCTGTAAACCGCAGTACGCCCACATAATAATCCCATAAGTAAATGCGAGCATGGAGGAAACCTAATATGCAAAACTATGCGAGCTCTAGTTCTGTGCAAGAACCACATCCCAATGACACCTATCATAGTATCGCACAAAAGACGAACTGCACGAACTCAGGACACACAACCCATATTACTGTAACAGCGCCCCTGCGAGACTGCCACCAAGCACGCCCACACCCACAAAGAAAAATCGCCGAAAAGAACGATTCCGCCACACACTGTCCCACACTGGCCCAACCCCAAGAAGCAAGCAAACCGATAAAAAAAGATCTTCCTCGGCTAGGAATAACACGTGAAAAAACGGCACAATCACAAAAAAACCGGCCCGAAAGAACAAACCGACTGAAAGAACTGGACGCCCAAAAAAATAAAATGGAAAAGAGGTCAGATATCAACTACAAGAGCCTGAGA
>CAJDSM010128444.1:554-12271 GCA_903981925.1 Ostrea lurida | reverse complement strand
AAATTTTATTGAAAGTACAGAAAATGTTTCAAAAAATATCTATGTCTCCCATGAGATGCATTATTTTTGGGGGGTTTTTCTGCCGTGTGACTGGTACAGAATCTTGTGTACGTTTGTCATCCGGTGTGGCTTATAGGATAAGCTTCGTTGCTGTTTGTAGACGTGCATATTGTCGAAACAGGGAGATCCGATCATTTTCTGGAAAACCATAATGGGTCTATTCGGTCTAAGAAGGGTGGAGGAAGTAAGATAGCTTGCGCGAACACTTCTCCTTTATGGCTATCACTATTCAGATATCTCTTGGACAATTTATTACCATATAATGATGTTCACATTGTTTTAATAATTGAATAGTTTATAGTGTTTTATAGGTCTTTCATGTATAAAAGTGGTACTTTAGTTAATATAACAGTCATTTAATTTTGTAGCATATACAATGACATAAGTGTGACATTGATAATGAATATTTTCTCCAAAAGAGAGAGATTTTTACATAACACAGACTATATTGTACTACTAACACAGACAAGAGTGTACATGAAAACACATATATAGTTTACATACATGTAACACAGACAGCAGTGTCATCTAACACAGACAATAGTGTACATTACATACACAGACAACGGTGACATACATAACCAGCCCAATATGTACATACATAACACAGACAACAGTGTACATCATAAGACAGAGAATAGTTGAATATACATAACAAGAGAATAGTGTACATACTTAACACACACATCAGTTTCATAACACAAACACAGACAAAAGTGACATCATCACAGACAATAGTGTAATACATAACAAAGACAGCTTGTAAACTATGGTCAACATAAGACAGAGAAATAAATGTACATACATAACACAGACAACAGTCGTACATACATACACAGACACAGTGAACATACATACAATAGACAGATATGTAGCATACCTAACACAGACAACTGTGTACATACATAACAAATACAGACAGTGTAACGTTCATAACACACACAACAGTGTACACACATAAGACAGAGAATAGTGAATATAATAAAGGAGAATAGTGTACATACTTAACACACACATAGTTTACATCACAACAAGACAATAATGTACACGTATTAACAGACAAGTAGTGTACACATAAACACAGACAAGAGTATATCATACTAACACAGGAGGAATAGTGTACATACATAACAAGAAGACAGTGTACATCATAACAGACAACAGTGAACATACATAAACATGACAATAATGTACATACATAACACACGTAACTAGTGTACATACATAAAAGGAGCAAGCGTATATTCAATATAACACAGACATACAGCGTACAGACATAACACAGACAATCAGTGTACATCACAAGCACAGACAACAGTGTACATATCATAACACAGACAACTGTGTAAACGCATACATAACACAGGACAACAGTGTTCATACATACAAGAGAAAGTGTACATACAAAACAAAGAAAACAGTGTACAGTCATTAACACAGAGATAGAGTGTATATATAACACAGAATCAACAGTGTACATACATAATACAGACAATAGTGTACATATAGTAACACAGACAAATAGTGTTCAATATATAACATAAGACAACAGTAAACATATATAAAACAGAGAGTTATGTACATACTAAACCAGACAACAGTGTACATACATAACACAGACAATAGTGTACATACACAAACATACAACAGTGTACATACACAACACAGACTATCAAGTGTACTATAAAAAACGCAGACAACAGTGTACATACATAGAAGAGACAACTGTGTACATACATAACACAGACAACCATGTACATACATAACACAGACAATAGTATACCATACAATAACGACAGAAAAAGTGTACATACATAACACAGACACAGTGTATACATAACACAGAACTTATTGTAGATACATAACATAGACAACAGTGTACATAGCCAAACACATAATATAGTGTACATACATAACACAGACATTTGTACATAATTAACAATATAACAGGTCATACATAGCACAGACACAGTGGGTACATACATAACGCAACAACAGTTTTAGCATACATAACACAAACAATAGTGGTATATACATAAGAAAGCAATAATGTACATACATAACACAGACATAGTGTACATACATAACACAGCACAAAGTGTAGCATACATAACGCAGACAATAGTGTACAATACATAACACAAACATAGTGTATATCATAGCAAAGCAATAATGTACATAACATAACACAGACATAGTGTACATACAAATAAACAGACAATAGTGTCATACATAACACAGACAATATGTACATACATAACAAGACATAGTATCCATGCATTAACACATACAACAGTGTGCATACATAACAGACTAGCAGTGTGCTACATAACCAGAAAAATAGTGTACATACATAACATCAGGACAATATGTGTACATACATAACACAGACAACAGTGTACATACATACACACAGAAATAGTGTGCATACATAACACAGCAGTAGTGTACATGCTAAAACAGAGACCAACAGTGTACATACATGACACAGACAATAGTGGTGCATCATAACACAGTGAATACATGTAATTACATACCAACAGACATATGTACATTCATATCACAGAGAGTAGTATACATAGCAGTAACACAAACAACAGGTAATATACAATTACCAGACAACTTTGTACATACATAACAGCAGGACAACAGTATACACACAGTGTCATTATATAACACAACAGCATTGTACATACATAACACGAAATAGTGTACGATACATAAACAGACAATAGTGGTGTAAGTACATAGCACTGACAATAGTGTGCATACTAAACACAGACAGACAGTGTACATACATTAAACACAGACGCAGTGTCTATAACATAACACAGGACAATAGTGTAATCATACATAACACAGACAACAGTGTAGTTACATAACACAGACAAAACAGTGTACTTACATAACACAGACTATTGTACATACATAACACAGACCACACAGTGTACATAAAAACACATAATTAGTTTAGCATACACTAAACACAGACAGCAGTGTCTAATACATAACACAGAACCATAAGTGGTACATACATAACACAGACACAGTGTCTTACATAACACAGACTTATATTGTCCATACATAACACAGACAATCAGTGTACATAGAAAACACATAATATAGTGTACATACTATAACACAGAAATCGCGTAGCATACATAACACAGAAAACAGGTGTACGATACATCACACACAATATTTGGGTACATTCAATAAACATAAGACACAGCGTATATTCATAACACAGACAACAGCGTACGGACATAACACGACAACAAGTGTATAACATTACACAGACAACTGTGTACATACATAAAACAGACAACAGTGTCATCATAACAATAAGAGAATAGTGCTAGCATACAAAACAAAGAAAACCAGTGGGGGGGTTAAAAACAATAAACAAATAACACAAGAGAAGAAGTATATATTATAACACAGAACAGTGTACATACCATAAACAGACAATAGTGGTACATACATAACAAGACAGATAGTGTTCATATATAACATGAAACAAAAGTAAACATATTATAAACAGAGAGTTCTGTACATACTAACACAAACACAGTGTACAATACATAACACAGACAATAGTGTACATACCAACACATACAACAGTGTACATACACAACACATGACTTCAGTGTACAATAAAAAAACGGCAGACAACAGTGTATCATACATGATAGAGACAACTGTGTACTACATAACGCAGACAAACCATGTACATACAGTAACACAGACAATAGTATACATACATACAAGAAACAGTATACATAAATAACACAGACAACAGTGTACCTAAATAATCAAGAGACTATATTGTACATACATAACACAGAAAACAGTGTAACATGCAAACCATAATATAGTGGTACATACATAACACAGACAATTTTGTACATAAATAACACAATCACAGTGTAACATACATAGCAACGAACAACAGTGTACATACATAACGCAGACAAACAGGTTTACATACATAACACAAACAATGTGTATGTACTAGCAAGAAATAATGTACATACATAACCAGACAATAGTGGCATACATAACACAGACATAGTGTACATACATAACACAGAAATAGTATCCATGCCTAACAACATCAACAGTGTGCATACAGAACAGACTACAGTGTCTAACCATAACAACATCAATAGTGTATATACATAGCAAAGACAGATAGTGTACATACATACACAGACAAAAGTGTGCATGACATAACACAGAAAAATAGTGTACATAATAACACAGACAATAGTGTAGCTGCAAAACAGAGACAACAGTGATACATACATGACACAGACAATAGTGTGCATACATAACACAGAGAATCAATGTCATACATAACACAGACAATGTGTACATTCATAACACCAGAGAGTAGTAACATACATAACCAAACAACAGTGTTAATATACATAACACAGACACTTTGTACATACATAACACAGACAACAGTATATCATACAGTTGTCATATAAAACAAGACAGCATTGTACATACATACACGACATGTGTACATACATACACAGACAATAGTGTGTATACATGCACTTGACATAGTGTGCATACATAACACATACAACAGTGTAACATACATAACAGACAGCAGTGTCTATACATACACAGACAATAGTGTACATACATAACACAGACACTACAGTGTACTTACATAATCACATTACTATATTGTAGAAACATACATAACACAGACAACAGTGTACAATAGAAAACACATAATATAGTGTACATACATAACACAGCACAATAGTGTACTATCACAACACAATACAACAGTGTACATACACCAAACACAGACTCAGTGCTACATAAAAAAACGCCAGACAACAGTGTACATACATGAAGAAGACAATGTGTACATACCTAAACGCAGACAACCATGTACATACAAACACAGCAATAGTATACTACTAACTACAGAAAAGTATACATACATAAACTAGACAACAGTGTACTACAAAACCAGACTTTTGTATACATACACCTCAGACAACAGTGTAACATACAAACACTAATATGTGTCCTACTAATACAGACAATTTTGTACATAAATAACATATAACAGTGTCATACATAGCAATGACAATCAGTGTACATACATACGCCAGACAACGTTTTACATACATAACAAACAATAGTGTATATACATAGGCAAGACAATAATGCTACATACATAAACACAGACAATAGTGTACATACATAACCACAGACAATAGTGTCATACATAACACAGACAATGTATCCCAATGCATTAAGACATCAACAGTGTGCTACAGAACAGACTAAGTGTGCATACATAACAGACAAAAATAGTGTACATACATACACAGACATAGTGTACATGGCGAAAACAGAGAGCAACAGGGTACATACATGACACAGAACAATAGTGTGCATAATACACAGCGAATAATGTACATACATACCACGACAATACGTGTCATTCATAACACCAAGAGAGTAGTATACATACTAACACAAACAATGTGTATATTACATAACACAGACACTTTGGTATCATAATCAACACAGACCAACATATTGTATACTCAGTTTTACATATTTAATACACAGACAGCATTGTACATACATAACACCAGACAATAGTGTACATACATAACAGACAATAGTGTGTAATACATTAGCACTCGACAATAGTGTGCATCATACACAAACAGAACAGTGTACACTACATAACACAGACAGCAGATGTCTATACATAACACGAGCAATGAGGTACATCATACCAGACAACAGTGTACTTACTAACACAATAACTATATTGGTACATACATAAACAAGACAACAATTGTACATAGAAAAACATAATATAGTGTACATACCATAACACGACAATCGTGAGCATACCTAAAAGAAAACAGTGTACATACAAACACAGACAATTTTGTACATACAAACCATATAACAGTGTAATAAACCAGACAACTAGTGTACTACATAACACAGACAATAGTGCCATGGATAACACATAAACGTGTGCATCCATAACACAGACCGTTAGTGTACATCTATCACAGAACAACTTTGTACATAATCTCATAGCACATACAACAGTATACATACAGTGACATATATAACACAGAAGCAGTGTACATACATAACACAGACAACAGTGAACATACATAAATCAGACAATAGTGTACAGTACATAACACAGACAATAGTGTACATACATAAGACAGCAATAGTGTGTAACATAGCACAGGACCTTCTAGTGTACATATCATACAGCAGAACAGCTGTGTACATACATATACAAGACAACAGTGGAACCTACATAACACACAAAATGAACGATAAATTAGCTCCGTCATAGACTCAGGTACTTTTTCTGGTGCATTAAACGCATCTATTGATGATGCACGTCAGCCATTATACCGCTTTGCGCCGCGGGACTATATAGCAAAATCAAATTTTAAATATGCCTACCGCTTAATACCCGTAGCCATTAAAATCTAAGATTTTTCAATTCTTCTGGTTCAAATTCAGACGGCAAATCTATTTGACAAATGCTCCATTGGAGAGTCTTATAAGCTGTGCAAACGGGAAATATGTGGCGACACGCTTACATTGGATAACTTCAAGATAGATGCACGCCAATCCCGAACATCATGCCTAAGCTTGAACGAATCTCTCTTCCTGGGTCCTCCAAATCGGATCAGTGTCAAAGCTACGCTTAACGTTTTCAAAGCAAATTGTCAAGGTCATCGGTGGTCCCTTGCTTATGAAAAGACTACAAACCCAACCACAATCTTCACTTTTCCTAGGTTGATGAAATAGACCAGGTTAACATGGTATGAGGCGCTCCCCCCGTGACAACCCAGATGTGTACTGTTGTGTACAACTGTTTGGTATTGTTGTTTGTGTGTTGTTGTGTACAACTGTTTGGGTATTGTTGTTTGTGGTGCAATTAGTACAACTGTTTTGGTATTGTTGTTTGTGTGCTGTTGTGTAAACTGTTTGGTATTGTTGTTTGTGTACTTGTTGTGTACAACTGTTTATATTGTTGTTTGTGTGCTGTTATTTAGAATCTGTTTTTGGTATTTTGTTTTGTGTGGTGTTGTGTACAACTGTTTGATTATTTGTTGTTTTGTGTTCTAGTTGTGTAACAATGCTTGGTATTTTTTTGTGTACTGTTGTTACAACTAGTTGGTTTGGGTTTTTTTGGTGTTGTTGATGTAACAGCTGTGGTCTTGTTTTGTTTGTGGTGCTCATGAGTACAACTGTTGGGTATTTATTTTCTGTGTGCTGTTGGTTTCAACTGTTTTGCATTTTCTTTGTGTGATGTTGTGTACAACTGCTTGGTATTCTTTTTGTACGTTTGTACAAACTGTTTGGTATTGTTGTTTTTGGGTTCCGTTTTGTCAACTGTTGGTGTTGGTTACACAAACAGTTTTGTTTGTGTACTGTTTGTACAACTGTTTGGTTTTAATTGTTGTTGTGATGTACAACTGTTTGGTTTTGTTGTTGTGTGCTGGTTTTGTAATAACTGATTGGTAGTTGTGCTTTGTGTACTGTTGTGTACAACTGTTTGGTATTATTGTTTGTGCTGCTGTTTGGTACAGCTTTTTGCATGTGTTTGTGTGCTGCTGTATACAATCTGTTTAGTAATTGTTGTTTGTGTGCTGGCCTGTATACAACTTGTTTGGTATTGTGTGCTTTGTGCTGCTGTATACAATGTTTGTATTGTTGCTTGTGGTGCTGGCTGTATACAACTGTTTGGTATTGTTGCTTGTGTGCTGGGCTGTATACAACTGTTTTGGTAATTTCTTTCTGCTGTTGTGTAAAACTGTTTGACATTTTCTTTGTTGCTGTTTGTGTTCAATCTGCTTGGTAATGTTTCTTTGTGTACAGTTATGGTACATTTTCTTGGAATTGTTTCTTTGTGTGCTGTCATGTATATCTGTTTTGTATTGTTGTTTGAGTATATGTGTTTACAACTGTTAGGTATTTGTTCTTTGCGTGCTGTTGTGTGCAAATGTTGTAATTGTTGTTTATGTTTGTTGTGTATCAACTGAATTGTATTGTTGTTTGTGCTATTTTGTACAATGTTTGGTATTGTTGTTTGTGTGCTGTTTGTCAACTGCTTGGTAATTTTCTTTGTGTGTTGTTTGTGTAGCAACTGATTCCGTCTTTTTGTGTACGTTAAGTACAACTGTTTTGGTATTGTTGTTTTCTGTGTGTTGTGTAAAGCTGTTTGACATTTTTTTGTGTGCTGCTGTGTACATTCTGCTGATTATTGGTTTCTTTTGTACTGTTTTGCACAACTGTTTGTATTGTTGTTTTTCCTGTTTTGTACAACTGCTTGGTTTGGTTGGTTTGTTTACTGTGTGTACAACTGTTTGGTTTCGTTGTTGTTGGCTGTTTTGGTCAGTTCTTCCACCAGTAAACAGATGTCAGAGTCATCCATCAACTACTCAGATGATCACTGTTCGTTATCTTTGCCTTTAAACATTTAGATTAATGACAGTAATACAGATTAATCAAGATTCATCACCAGAATACAGATGTCAGATTTTTATCACAGTACACATATGTCAGATTCACATCAGTACATAGTGTCAGATTCATTCATCATGTCACAGATGTCGCTTCCATCAGCAGTTCTCCAATGTCAGATTTATCTTCAGTCACAACCAGCTAGAAACATAATCTATGATTGACTGCGTGATTGTTCCGTTTACTGATCAGGACTATGGGCTCACGGCGGGTGTGGGCCGTGTCGGCAGGGGATGCTTGCTCCTCCTAGGCAACCTGATCCCACCTCTGGTGTGGTCCAGGGGTCCGTGATTGCCAACTCTTGTTTTTTGTATTATATTTAGGACTTGGAGATTTTAATCAGTGTTCGTTATCTTTGGCCTTACATGTTAGATTCATCATCAGTAACATAATAGTAGGTCCCCAGCATCCCCTTGCGTGTCGGGTAAGAGGCGAGAACTAAATGAGGCGTCATTCGGATGAGACCAGAAAAACCGAGGTTCCCGTGTCACACCAGGTGTGGCAACGAAAAAGCTCCCTCCTGCTCAAAGGCCGGTGCCTAGCATAGGCCTAAATTTTGCAGCCCTTCACCGGCAATGGTGTCGTCTCCATATGAGTGAAATATTCTCGAGTGGGGACGTTAAAACAGTAAATAATCAATCAATCAAGTCATCAATAGACAATTTTAGTTTCATCACCAGTAATACGATGTCAGATTCATCACCAGTATACAGAGTTCAGTTCACACCAAGAACACAGATGTCAGATTCATCCACAGAACACAGAGTCAGATTCACAGATGTCAGATTCATCACGCCAGACAAGATGTCAGATTCATCACCAGTATACAGATGTCAGATTTATCAATCAGTACACAGATGTAGATTTATCAACAAGTACACAGTGTCAGATTCATCATCAGTAATACAGATGGTCAGATTCTCACCAGTATACAGATGTCAGATTCATCAACAGTAATACAGGATGTCAGATTCATCACCAGTATACAGATGTCAAGATTTATCAAGTACACCAGAGTCTAGATTTATCACCAGTATACAGATGTCAGATTCATCACTAGTACACAGATGTCAAATTAAGGATTATCTTCCCTCAGGCATAGCTGCTATCCTTCGAAGTATTGGCCCCAATCTTTTGACATACATTGATCACTTTTATAAAGTTTTACTTTCATGTTTCGGGTTTCCAACATTTGGGCTGTGAGAATCCCTGAAGAGACATAATTTGTCCGAATGCGGCATCTGGTGCATTAAAATTGGGTAACCGTATATGTTTATTTCATCACAAGCTACATTAGATGTCAGATTTTCAGTATAAAGGATGTCGATCATTCCTAGTGCACAGTATGTCAGCTCAAACATAGTACACGTTGTAGGTTCTATCTGCTGTACACATTTCGGTTTATTCCCAGTACACAGATGTCAGATTTCTTTCACCAGAACACACATTAAAGATTCATCACAAGTACACAGATGTCAGATTATCATCAGTACATAGATGTTATTATCACTAAGAATTGTCTTTTGTGCAACACAAAAAAAGGTCAATATACAACATAACACAGAAATTGTAGCAACTACTCGTCCTTATAACACATTAACCATACACTTACACAACATAACCAGTCCTGTCAACCTATCCTGTCACTCGTATAACAATAACTCAGTCACTGAACAACATAACCCAGTCAATGTCCAACATACCCAACATCTGTCAACATAACCCATCCCCCTGTTATAAAAACATACCACGTCACTTACATATACACAGTAATGTACAACATAACCAGTCACTGATACATCTTCAAACAGTCACTGTAGAACATAAAAACAGTCACTGTACAATCATTAACCATACACTACACAAATAGCCAAGTCCACTGTAGAACATAACCCCAGTCACTGTACAACATAACACAGACACTATACAAGATAACTCAAGTCCACTGTACAAAATAGCCAATGACATTGTTACCGTAACCCAGTACACTGTACAGCATAACCAAGTCACTGTACAACATAAACCCAGTCACTTTATAACAAAACACAATCACTGAACAAAACACCCAGTCATCTGTAGCAACATAACCCAGTCACGGTAATAATACCAGTCACTGTTACAACATAACCAGTCAATGTTACAAACATAATCCAGTCATTGTAAATATAAGCAAGAACTGTACATAATCACGCAGCACGGTACACATCGCCAGGTCAATTTTCAACATAATCCAGATACTACACAACAAACCCAGTCACTGTACCGACATAACCTAGTCACGAACAAAAATTAACCAGGCACTGTACACATAACCATACACTAACACAACATAACCCAGTCACTGTACACATATCCTAGTCCTGGTATAAATAACCTCAGTCACTGAACAACATAACCATCAATGTACAACTAACCCAAACATCTGTTTCAACATAACCAATCCTGTCAAACATAACCAAGTCCTGTACAACATAACACAGTCAACTGTAAAAAATCTTTTAAACAGTCCTGGTAGAAATAAAAACAGTCCACTGTACCACATAACCATGAGCGCTACACAACATAGCGCAAGTCAGCTGTAAGAGCATAACCCCAGTACTGTACGAACATAACAGACATTACAGATACTCAGTCACTATACAAAATAACCAAGACATTGTAAACATCCGGGGTTACCCAGTCCACTGTACAACATAACGCAAGGTCCACTGTACACATACCCAGTCACTGTACAACATAACGACAGTCACTGTACAACAATAACACTGTCACTGTACATACAAAACCCATACCCCTACGTCAAGAGGCCCACAGGCCTTAACCGATCACCTGAGTATCAATTTATAGTATCACTACTGCCATGTTAGGCATCTAGAAAAACCCTTCCTGTCCGATTTCTAAGCTAAATTTTATTATTCAGGAAAACTATCAAATAGTTTTTTTTTTAACTGTTTAAAAATGCTTCCGGGCACGGAGCCCTTTCGGCTTGGAGATATGTAATTAAATATAGAATCCGCCTAGGTGCGGACTATACATGGCTTACAAGAGAATCCCGAACCTCAGACAATGGAAATAAATGACAAGCCGTAGATTTAACCAAT
>CAJDSM010128390.1:11044-27511 GCA_903981925.1 Ostrea lurida | reverse complement strand
GGCATAATTATTTACAGGTTCCTAGCCGCTAGTACAGGTTCCGTGACCGCTAGTACAGGTTCCGTAGCCGCTAGTACTACCATTTACTCAGAAACCACTTGACATGACGGTAAATCACTCAATACATATGGCCGATAATTTCTTCAAGGGTATATGGGCATACCAAATAGTAAGCATTTTACAGACCTTTACCTTGGGTAAAAAAATCAAAAATGCCCGCATTTATTAGAATTTTAAAAACATAATTTTACTGGCACAAGGATATAGAAGTCAATACAGGTCATGATTAGAGGATAAGAGCGAAGACACTTGACGGGTAAACATAGATTCATAAACAGGATTAAGATCTAATACTAACTACAGATGTCGATTTATCTGGATACTATATACATAGACGATCTTGACGTGACAGCATCACCAAGGCGTAATACAAATTAATCTACTTAACGGTAATAAGAGCACATAACACTAATAAACGCCTCATAGAAGTAACACGCTCCAGTCAGGGCAAAATATAATACATGGTAATAATTATCTTTTAGAAACGACACCTTAACAATGATGGTGTATGATCATATAGGGCATCAATTCCCAGCATACAGACTCAGGTTAGCATAACACGTTTGGAGCACTTGCCGCAGCATCATTGCCTGGGACCATTTTTTTGTTCAAATCCCAGTAATAGATTTTCTAGATTTCATAAATTCACAGTATAATGGCAATATTGGCCACACCCTAGGGCTGGCCCCACAATTTCCGGTTGCAAGATTATCACTAGTGGGTAACATCAAATTGTGGTATTATATAAGAAGATACTCCATGAACTCTAGTCCAAAAAATTGTCTAGGGTAATGCTCTCAAGTAGTATTCTCACACCACACTGATCTGTCATGCGATTCGTTTATGACCTGTAATCTCATATACACAATGTTTTCTGATACAAAAGGCGGACATATTCTACAAAGCGATTAATAACAATGATCTCAAAATAGGCTCAAGGACGTTAATTATTGAACAACTGAGATTAGTCTAGCCATATTACGGAGAGAAAGTACGCTTTTCCTTGAATTAATAACGTGATATGTATCATAAAATATTGGAGTGCAAAAATTTACGGTCATGGGATACAAACTCAAATAACGTCATTGGTGCTACAAAATGTTTCACTTGTTATCTTAAAACTTGACACATCATGACTTAAAAGGTGTAGATATGAAAGCAGAGAGATATCAAATTGTTTTTTACACATTCTGTCGAGATCAGCTCATATTTGGCGAAATAAATATTCCAATTTTAAGTCTTGATACAGCGGCGTAGAACTGGAATATAAATTAGAAAGTACCCTCATCGTTAGTGAGTATTGTTGGTCCTTTAATCGAGAATCAAAAAATATACTACTATGTGAGTCATTTTATAACATCGCTACTAGAGAGCTATCATCAAGGATATGACTACGGTGTGAGAGGATTACGCGAGTTATAACATATAATGATACAGATATAACGCAGAGCTACTCGCTGAATGTAATCTTAACCTATTGTGCAAAACCCACTCCGAGGTGGTGTCTCTGAAACAGCGAAAGAGAAATGTTACATTTGTATGCTCACGCTCGTGGTATTTGTTAACGTTTTCAATTCTTACACGATGTGATCTTTTGCGGTGAGATAATAATTTGCCATTGAAGAAGCTGAGTACATGAAGCATCTAAACTATATAGCTTTTGGCATCACTCTAAAAGGGATAAGACAAAAAAGATGATTTTTATTGCCTCTCGCTGGAGTCCTAAGGTATAGATCCAATGGAGTGAGTATATGATAAAGAGTTATATGGCACGAGATACTATTTAATCTAATTCTTATACTGTATTTATTCCTAAAAATTTTCAGCTTCATTTACTGTTAATAGGACATATTATTATTCATTATTATACATAATATCCATTATCTCGCAAAAAGATACATTTCTGAGTGACATTAAATAGGGATTGAAATGCGAGATAGAGTACTGCTTTGATTCACTTATGAATTGTGCATGTGGGCAAAAACAGGTGATACGCACAACTCTAACTAAGAAGTGCACACATAGTGTAAATCGATAAGTTGGGAAGCTTAACCAATGTTCATCTAAGGCATTCTCCGCCTGGAGGGGGAACCTCATATTTAAAACTCCAATGCTAACATAGTGATACAAACTGTACAACCTCACACATATCACCTGCTAGACCACATTATTCAACTCCAGGGATCACCGAAATTTGTTCATAGATCACAATTGAGTTTGGTTAGAGTATGAAACATAGAACGTCTCTATGCTCCTGAACATATTACACTTATAGACGTCGTGGTCGTATCAAAACAGTTTGTATCGATTAGGATGATAATTTGTTCATATCTTAGGGTATTCTCTTGATCGAGGAACAAGAGGATGGGGTGAGGTTAGCTCATTGGAGAGTGTTAAAGTGCTCGAATAATTCTACTCTTGCCGGTGCGGAAGGCAGTGGTGTCGATAAGACGATGTGTGTCCTTGTTGGCAGCCCCGTCCGGCGAGAAAGACGACGTTCTCTCAGAGATTCTATCAGAAAATTACTCTTCTAACTGAATCTCAACAGTTTGCTTCATATTGCCGAATCGTGTTTTAGATAGGCGCGTAGGATACGCAATAGATAATCGATTTTCAATTTTGACAAAGAATGGAATACCAAGTTCATCATGAATTGTCTTTTTAATAGATCTGTATATGAAAGAAGACAATTTATTTTTAATTGTACCAATGGGACACCATTAGTTTAGATTCTGGTCTAATACACATTTCTGCTTTTTGAATCTGGAGGCCCGTGTTCGCTGTGGATTTTCGCACTCAACCGTCGGCAGCTTTTCACATCGTCAAGGCTTTGGGATCTATACGGATATAGTAATCGGAGTATTAGGTTAAAGTTGTCTTGGCGATAAGGGGTAAATATTATGGTGCAATTAGTATTAAAAAGTTCCAGATCATTTCACATGAATGCTCAAAGTGTTATTTCGTCCGTAACGATTCATCTATGGGCGTTTACTATACTAGTTATTTTAGGACTTCATATATCTATTTGAAGTATTTTAAACTATTAATGTCTTAGTTTAAATCAATTATAGTCATTCGTCAAGAGTCACATTCTGATATTTTATCATTTTATAAATTGTATCGGTCTTTATTTCTGCATTTTGACGCTCAGCGCTCGAATAGTTTTTTGTGACAACACACGCTTCTTTTGCAGCTGACCATTTGATCACTTTGGTGTAAGTAGTAGCATTATCTTTGACACACTTCCAATAATCATTATAAACTAGCATTCCTATTGATCTTTGATACGGATAACACGGCAAAAGGGCAGTATCTTACGATTAACTGGTGTTTCATGGCTACCAGCCAGAGGGGTTGCTTTTAAAGTTCACTACTATTGCCCTTGTGTTTCTCCAGATGGTTTTTGTGCAGTGTATCTCTTAATTCATTATAATACTTGACATTTCTTGTCGTATCAATATTTTTTTATGAGTATATTTACATTCTATTGACTCTACGGCAGAACTGGAAAAATTCATCAGTACTTATTAATACTCTCGCTCACTTTTAAACCTGTCAGTTGTTGGGTTGGTCTGTCAAATGATACTATCTGGTAGCGGACATGTATCTTGGGGCATGTTCAATTGAGGGATCATATAATTCAATGATATTGCATATAAGAGAACCAAACTATTAAAAAATCCAAACGATAGTTCTAATATTATATTTACGACACGAATAGAATTACTTAGATTATTACCCTCAGGAGTTCTAAAAATCCGGTAAATAAAATCAAAGAGGCATGGTAGACCCTAACGTATGGGTGGTAAGGCTGGGGACGGGGAGGTATGTGTGGCTGGTGCCCTATATGCTGAAGTCTGCACGTGTAGTACCTCTGGGACTATTACTCCTGGGTACAAAGGGGCTCTAGTCTTAACTCTTCTCTACGTAGGACAACGGTTCGCCGACTCCGGACCTGGGTGTGATCGATCTGGTGACACGACTTGTTTAAATTTGCTGAAATCTCACCTTTATCTTGTATCTATTTTGGGATGTACTCTCAGACCTGAGTTTAGCATATGGAACCTTTGCTGAGCATGTAATCACTTAGTTATCGATTTTCTTCGCTTTGCCATCATAGCTATGAATGTAACTAGTCATCATTTTGAAGAAATAGTATGAGTTAAGTACACGCCGTAATGAAATAATGTAAGTCAGAAGGGGACTGTTCTTTTACACTTTTATATACCTTTCGTGCTCTATATAAGCTTTCTATTCTCTTACAACACTTATGCTAACCCTAAATCCCTAGTCACCTTTTACGATAGAATCGTTTCCACACAATGCTGATAGAACGAAGTGACTTCATGACTTTATTTTCTCTAGCACGCATAGAATACTGTCATTTGATCCTGTGCTGTCACTAAAGGAGCTTCAAACACGCAATCCGATAGAAGTAGCCATCGATAGTAAGTTATAGGTCTTATTGAAAAAAACGTCTAAACTAGATTATAACTATCTAGTTAAAACGATATATGCATGCTCCTTGGTTGTATATGAGGCATTGAATCATATTGGCAGTTTAGCATTATTAATTTGATTCACTCAACGAATAAGTTGTGAAATATTCAACAGAAAAAGTAAAGAAGTTCTTTCCAGAATTGGGTCCGTCCTCAGTAGTAAACAGTATACCGACCCCATTTATTTTAAAATTGATGTCACACTGTGACACACCCACATGACCTCTATTTCTGACAAGGGTGAAGGATTGTCTGCTGATCTCAAATAATAAAAGTATGATTACTTATATGAGATAACATTTGTGCCTCAATTTTTTGCTTGGTTTACTCAACAAATCAAGATTAGAGTGAGACAAAATTCAATAACACTCAGAAAAAAAATGTACGAAGATGAATAATGAATTCTTCTGGCAAACACACATAAACAATCCATCCCTGGTGATGTAGAATATGCAATTCTTGGGAGAAACCATGCACAAATTTAGACTTGGATTCAATGCAAATGTGTACTTGCAATGTTAAAGTAAACACCCTCTAACAGCGGATGTTTTTGTTTTTAATATTCTTTAAAGATCGTGAACATCAGATTTCTCGGCTGGGTTTGAGGAGAGTTAAATAGTGTCCTCAAACATATAGGTACGGTCTAATTACAGGATTTAAAATTGGTTTTGCAAAATATTTTCTTGTCTTTTCGGAACTTAAGCTACAGTTCAGGTTAATGCGCCGTGTATTGGTCTACACGCTAAATGATTTTCTGCATTTTCATATGGTTCAGTGGAATGGTTCTTCTTGATACCTTTTCATTTTGTAGTTATAGGACGAGTGAGCAGGCTGTCTTTTTGTACTGCTTATCACGCTTCGAAGAGCTGGTCTCTTTTCTATATAGATCTGAGGCTATCATCGTGCAAAAACCCCTTAACTTCTTCATCAGTTTCCGCCATAGGATCTAATAAAAACCAAAATTAGCATCGTGGGCCATGTTGTTCAACAATCATAAACTCGAACCATCCTGACAAAGAAAAAATTATGGTTGAGTCGAAACAAAGACTCTAACTATATCTTGCTCTGCGTAACCCTTTTTGTTTTCTATTCAAACTGATAATTTGCGATGGCCGGCTCGGTCGAAATTCAGCAAACGTGAAGTTGTCCCGTTGGGACACCGTGTTGCACAAGGCCCGTTGCTAGGCACATACACCCTTAGTCGTGGTCGTAAGTCCTCGGTGCGGTCTCACACTTCGGCATGAAGACCTTTCCTTTCTCGACTTGTGAATATTGCAATAATCCGTAGGGGCCGAGGTCTGGACAGCGAGTTAGAGCAGTGTTGTTTCACAGGCAGTAGTTGTTTGGCACGGTCATTGAAACGGCCCACTGGCTACATAACAACGGCCGTGTCGAGCATGCACTGGCCACGTTAAAATTCTAGTTGCACCTTTCATCACTGGCCATTCTGTTAGGCGGCAGATCTTCAAAGTAGCGAGTGATGGAAACTCATTCTTTGTATGTGACGCAAAGAATAAACTAATCAAGTAACACTCACATATGAGGAAGTTTCTGCTGCGTGTCTCATCGTACCTTCGTATATTTATTGCTAAAACACTCTGCCTCGCTCACAACCGTTGAACTTTCGGAGGATCTACATCCCAGTCACCATCATTCACTAATTTTCCAGTATAGATGATTAGTGAGGAGAGGCATCCGCGAAGCGTTTGTGTTGCATAGGTGTGCTTCTGATGTGTTTAACAGCATTACAGGTGTTCTCTCCAATGATCGGGCCAGCATAATAGAACCCGGACCGTCTCCTGAAACTCCTTTCCGCAAAATGCTTACTGTTATATTCAGTCCCAGCTATAATGGATCTGACAAGTGTGCTACTAAATAACACAATAGGTTAACAATAGATCCACGAATTTCCTTGAGTAAGTCTGGTATTATTCTCTCCGTCTACTCTTCGGGTAGAAATTCGGAAATTAGAAGGGATCTTAAGAATTTTGGTGTAACAATTTTAGGAGGGGGCACTACAGCTAACCACCAACTGAACGATGGCTAACACTTATATGAGGTTCTGCGTTAACAAGATCCGTCATGGTAACACCTTCCAGAGTTTGGTTAGAGATAGCACGTTGGTTTCATTGAATGTTCAGAATATCTTTTTTTTATCTGTAATTGACACTTTTGTCGCAGATTTATCAAACCTTAACACTTTTGGGGAACACATTTTTTTACGTTATATTGCTATAAGCCTCAATAAGTAGAAAGTGATCGTAAATGCTTCCTCGCATCACGAATCCCGGATCCACCTGTTAAGTAATCACCAGCTTATGACCATCTTCATCGACTTCATTTAAAACGTGTAAGTTGTCGTCGTCATGGCGCGCTTTAAAGTGCGGTACACGGCCCGAGGGGATACTTTGGATCTACATCAACGAGGTTGCGTACCACTCTTAGCCTCGAGTGTATATGCGGACTGGCACGAATTCTTAAATGCTGATAAGCACATCATCTGTTGGTACGCAATGAAACAAATCTTAGTCCAGAGGTGATTTGGACTGTGCCTTGCAGGTGATGTCTCGACACTCAACAAAAATTTTGTAGAATAGCGCGGAGGACAATAGATTTCATTAATTTTGCAACAGTTGATGCACCTGTCATGCAAAACATACACAAACAGTTACAAGTTCAACAGGTGTATCATTGCGCCCGGATAGATCCCTGGTAACTGATAGAGTATGTCAGTAGGAACATAATTTGAAGGCTTGTCTTGCCTCCTTTTCGTCAATATTATTTGGAGTAAATTTGCACCTAACACCCACCAACTTCAAAGAATATTTCGTAGTAGATGCATTTACGACGTCTGTATTCATTCGTCCCCCTTTGTGTTCATTCTCCTTTTCTGAATCAGAACTTTAAAGTGTGGAGAAGTGGGGTAAAAACAAACAACTCTTTATTCTGGGCTCAATGCGATCGGAAGTACGTCACTTCAATATGTATATTATAAGCGTGTCCCGGTTTTTGTTTCAGATCAAGCCGCATTTTTGTTCCGAAAAATACCAGACACAGCTTGGTACTTTGGTGATTTAGTGACCAGTTTGATGCTTACGCAAGCAAACGTTGTAGCTTCGGTCTGTGATGATGAGGAGCAATAACATATCCTTGTACTTCTTTGTTGATGAATTTTCCGATTTAGTTTTTTTGAGAATTACTTTTAATATCTCGCTGTAGAGGCGCAGTATTTCTTTTTTCTATGTACTCCCTATGATCGATCGAGTTGGCTTTTCTAACTGGACGGAGGGTTGACCTGGGTTAGATAGCGTCTCACATCATGAAAGACTTCTATACAGCGTCTATCACAGGCGACAGTTTTCTACATGCATGTGGGTTCGATGCTGATTCCATGGTCTGCAATCAAGCTCTCTCATGTATCTATTGTGACAATTGAAAGGGCATTAGTTATCTCAGGGGGGTTGAAATTCTCAGGTCTTGGGACTGATTTCCGGGTTTTGGAGGGCATATGTCTTTGACTATGATAGTTTATCAGATGGAAGGCAATGCTTAAAAAACTAACAATCATGTTTAGTTCATACGTACACAGGTATTTTTTATCGTTCAGGGGCATATACATCTATAGAGGAGCGAGTTAACTCTCGGGTACGCGGGTAAAGAGTAGTCTCACACTAAGGGCTTCTTAGGTGTTGACGCTTGTAGCTCCGGAACTTTCAGATGCATTATCTCTTAGCCTTCCTGCTCGTCTCAGCTGTGCTCTATTAGAAGATAAAGTCGCCTGGAATTTTCCTTGACTGAGGCAATCTAAATTCCTTGTACAAGGCTTTTAACTAGATTTTAGCTGTGGCAAAAATGGATCTCGAACGCAGAAGATCGGTTCTGGATCTTCGACTGTGGCTGATTCCTCTAAAATATAATAATAACTGCTCTTGTGCTTTGTCCCTAAGAGATGCAGGCCAAGTATAAACTTTTCTCAGTATCTGTCCCCACTCATTTAGTAGACACAAAGCATTGGGGTTGTATTATAATATCAGTGATATAGGAGCGGTGCTTAGTGGTACTGGTGCAGGAGCACATACTCGGTAAAATAAATGGAGATATCAGATGATATATAGTGCCAAATGACCATGGTGAGACCTCCGTTATGTACGCAGAGTTCAATGAACTAGTGTGGAGCTACTTTTTTGTCACACAGGACAAGGATTTCGGTGGAGCTATTTAGAGCCGGCACGATAGTCAAATCATGGTAGGTCCGACGAACCGGTTTTAGGCATCATGACCCTGGGTATCAGTAGTATGATTCGTCGCAATTCTCTGTGTCTATTCGATGACGGGATGAGGTATAGCATTCTCTAATACAGGGATGAGTGACTTATGGACGTAATTACCTGTTATCTATAGATGACGATCTGTAAGTGAATCGGGGACTGTTCTACTTCTCTGTTTTACAATTAAGCATTGCTGTATCATTCAATTAACGAAGATGGCCCACTTACATTTTGCAATCTCTCTCATGATCTCTGTCTACATACGGGGTACTGGTTAACTTCATACCTGGTATGCGTGTTCTCGTAATAATTCCATACATGCCGAGTGTGTGTGGGGTGGATGCATCCTAGAAAGCAGAGTCAGGCCTGGTTCCATTCAAGAAACTAAACAACGTCGTTATAACCAGCATAAATTTTGGTGGAGAACGAGATTTGGGAGTCCATGATTAATTAAAACATTAGTATCTAAAAAGATGAGCAACGGATTACACAAGAAGTAAACCAGTTGAAAGGGAATAGATTGCTCCAGAGAGGATACATGGTTGTTAACGGGGTTCTGAACTCTTCTAGGATGCGCCCATAGCCGAGACCCGACCAGGTGTACTGGAGTAAGTACCGACTGAATAGAGAAAGAGAGAGAGCTGTAAAGTGGATATTTTAGTGATGAATGCATGTGTACAGATGAGAGAGCTCGTCCCGCGCATCAAAGGTTACTAAGTCCCAAGTATGAGAGTATTCTCATCCCGCAATCGAAGACAATGCAGACTGATGCAGATCATACTCGATGGATAGGGATGCAACCTGGATGGACAGATCCGGTCTATAGCCGACTTGTAAAACCAAGCGACATACGCTGATGGTACATCGGTCTTTGAAGATTACTTGTTTCATTTCGGTCTGTGGTGTCTCTAAATGATGGCAGCTTATTGAGAAAGGTTTTAATACTTGGCTGAATCTTGGGGACAAGCACAAGGAGTTAGGAAACTCAGCAAGGGATAAGGCGATTATTGGAAGTAGTTAAAGCGCCTTCAGATAGCTTGCTTCGAGTAAAATCAGGACTGAGCTATATAGAGACAGCTGAAGAGAAGGAGGCAAAAGGCATCTGAAAGTTTGCCGGAGATGGTCAAAGACTAAGAAGTTGTTAATTTTAACTCCCGACCTGCTCTGATGATGTCAAGGAGAAATTCTTGCCCTACAGAAGTCTTGATGGACTAAGTTAAAGAGATGCTCTGTCAAGATGACAGGCAAGACCTGTAAAGCTAATGATCGGATACAGAGAGCTTGGTTAACTGGAAGCAACACCAGGGCCAGAAGAGTCGCCGGATAGATCCTGTCAGTAAGAGTCATGAGTGGACGTCTCTACAGAAGTCCACAGAAAACAAACTCGATCGATCATGAGAGTAAAAAGAATATGCGCTCTCACAGCGAGATATTAAAAGGATTGAAAACATGGAAGTTTCAGTACAGGGTCAAGGATGTAGCCTCATAACAGAAGATGGGATTTGCTAAGGATAAGTTAGACAATTTACAAATGCGGTTCTGAAAAGATTAAAAGGGGCGCGAATGGAGAAGAGTTGAAACTCGTAGCATTCAAAGAGCAATGAACACAAGGGGATGATGCAGGTCGTAATGCATCTGACCATATTTAGGGTAGTGCCTTCCATAAACGAGAAAGGGGTTTATAGGTTCCGCCCCACATGATAAACATAGAATTACCTCACCCGAGGGTGTCTTGAGGGGGGCAAGCCGGGTTATGGAATTTTTTTGGTCGGCTGGTAAAGCGTTTCGCGCGCCGGTGCATACTCACGACAAGAGTTGTGACTTGCGTGTGCGATGTTTGCTGAATTCATCGATATTCTCAGTTTGAGTGCGGGTGGAAAAAGAATGTACGAATAGGAACGGGAATTGGAATTCGCTTTAAATCGTCACACTACCCCGTCTTCTCTTGTTGTTTGATTCAGGTGCTAACGGGTCCTTGCTATCTACAATTTGTTAGAGAACATTGGCCAAGGGTTCAAGGTCAATCCTTGACAAGAGGGTCGAGAGAGATGTGCTATCAGCTAGTGGATCACCGCTAAAGGTAATGGGAAAAGTTCAGTAGATTATAAGTGGCGGACTTTGCGTTAAAGCAATAGAAATCGGTCATAGCTGATGACTTAACAGTGGATTGGAATTCTTTGGGATTAGATTTCTGGTTAAGCATGAGGTGTTAATATGACAATTCGCTGGCATAGATAAAGATATCTGGCAATGAAGCACCCTATCAACTGGACGGGTTGCAACCCATATAAGGTAGTCCACCGTTCATGGAGTTACGTACACCTGAATCGGAAGCTGATGGTAGAAGGAGAGATACGTGACTAGTGGATGGAGGTCATTCAGCCAAGCTCGGAGACTGATAAAGGCATTCGGAAAGTTTCAGAATTGGGTTCTTGTTTGGCTGGCCAAAACACTGTTCGTAACACAGAAGACATGCAGAAAACGCCCGGACCTCTTCACATCATCAACGGGAATATTGAAGATGTGTGACTGGGATGTAAAGATCCCGAAGTTTCAAGTTGGGGACGAGGGAGTTGAGGTCTCAGAGAAGTGATGGAGCTAGGGCCACCTTATCTGGTAGTGCCGAGCTGAATTACTACCGTGTTTATTCGCAAAGAACCTGTCTAAGTCTGTAGACGCTCGAAATAGTCCAAGTCGAGAAGAGGAAGTGTTCAGTAGGAAGTTGTGAGATGCCGGTTTAGACAATCACGTTGAGCCCATCAAGTGACATCAGCAGAAATGGTGGGTCAGTGGTACCAATCGAAAGATAGTGTTGATGGCTCGTGCGGGTCATAAGAAGTCATTCGTCACTAGGTATTCCAAGCAAACAAGAAAGAGTCAAGAGAAGGAAGAATCTTTCCGTAAGATGTAGCGGATATCAGCGCCTACTGTAAACATGTCAAGACGTTGGTTGTTATTGGACTTGCTTGGCAATTAATGCATGTCAACCTTTCAATCACCAGGGGAGGTGGAAGAATCTTATTCATTTGTACATTTTTTTTTTCATGTTTGCTCACAGATCTATAATCTGGTCCTGTTTTGATAAAAAAGATTAGATTAATATCATGTATATTTTATTCATGTCGAGGACACGATGCCCATAGAGGCGGGGTGAATGTGACATTAAAGGTCGGGATCGGATGGGTTGGTATTATATGTATCAGATAGTGCTAATAAAAGCTCATGTCCAGACTTTTACTAGTAGGGGCATTGGCGATATAACATCGAGTGGCAGGTAGTTCGGGTGTTGAGCAAGTGTATAAATAGGGCGTCTGCTGAAATTGTCACTTCAGCTGTGGAGATTCATGACGAGGAGAAGGACAGGTGATATAAATGGTCCTAGGCTATATTATACCAGGAGCTATGTTATAATATTCAGATAACCGGTGGGTCTAGTGTACTGGTTCTGGACCCAGATAGTATGAGTAATATTTCACAATTTTAAAGTGCAAAGTCCGGTCGGTTATAGAGAGTAAATGTTAAGACAAGCACCTGTCCGGCGTAGTAGGATCAGGAAACTAAAGCATAGGGATCAGTAAAGCAAGGTCCCACTGCTCTTAGTCCGCAAGAGGAGCACCTCTATACTTAGGTCTGCCCATCCTGCTTATATTGCATTATTACCGGATTAGCTTACTCAGGCTAATCTTCTAAGCGATGAATAGACTATTATCTGTATATTTGACCGTCGAATGATTTTTAATAGTTGTTTGCAATTGATCTTTTGGCTATTCATTATTAATAATCATAAGCAAAGTGTCATGCCGACTGGTCGAATCAACGAAACCTAAAAACCACGTATCACACGATATAATGATGGTTTTCCTCAGCCTGCCCTTAGAGTATCCATATATAAGTAAATATTCAATGCCAAATATGAGGCAAGATATGTCAATATACATAGAATTGTAGAAACGCAACCAAGTCATCTGGAAACACAAAGCCGGATGACAAAATAGTATCCCCTGCTGACCAGAAACGACCCGTTATAGCTTTATATTTGTTAAGATTTAGGAATTGCTTATTAATTGTGTATGAAACACCACAGGCAACATTTCGACCCATGACAAGGTTATTTAATATTATATTTGGACGAGTATAGCCAATATGTTAAAAGCAATCATGATCCCAAAAAACGTACAACAATTACGCGGTTCGATGTCGAGAGCAACACGGGCCTCCGACATAAAAGCGAAGTGTAGGACAGGTGCCATGATATAAATGATAAGTTAACATGAGAACGTTTAATTCCATTCTGAATGTCAAATTTGATACTGATAAGGCCAGTCTATGTGGGACGAAGGAGATTAAATTAAAATTTGGGAAAACACTCTGGACACTTTGGAACGGGATCCCAAAATTAAACCATTTCAAAATCACTTTGTTACTAACCGTCAAGCACATGGTCTGTAATGAAAAAACCTAAATGGACATAGTAGATTAAGGTGACAGGAAGGCTATCTAATCCCAAGAATTTGCAAATTTCGTGATCCCATTAGGGGTCAATGGTTTTTAGGTCATCCTCAGGCGTGGTTAACTGTCAAAATTTCTAGTGTAGCTTAGTGTTCTTGTGTCTAAAGCTATAGACCTACTATGTGATTCACACTTATCAATCTCCACTCACTATTATTCCCAGTTTCTGTTACAGATGTATTGGATGCAAAAGCTGCGTGAGATTTAATTGTAAACATTTCGGATACTCTTGCACCCCTGGGGCTATGAGGGAGATGAGGCAATAAATGACCAAATGCCAAATTTTTCCTAAATTCTTCTATACCGCCAAGAGCCACGTCAATAAAAAATCTAAAACAGCATGGGTTTATAAATATCACATGAAAGCTCTGTCTATTGTCTTGTTAAATCATTTGGCCCGGCTGGGTCAGGGGTAAGGTTATAAGGCGTGTGGGCTTAATATCTATAATGTAAATATGTACAACACGAATTTAGAAAACTTGTTTCTTCTCTTCTTCCATTATTATATTGGAAAACAATGTAAACGCTATTAATACATGATTTGGAAAGCCTCTTTATCTAGATAAATTGGTGGAAATTATTCATATGACATCTAGACGGTGTGCAGGCGCCCTAGGGTGTGTGGCTAATAATGGCATATTGACTGGATGCGTTTGATATTGAAACTTAGAAATTCTTTACTCGGATTTGATCAAAAATCCGAATGCAAGGTTATTTACATCCATGAAGTGCTCTACATAATTGTCGAAATTAGAATTGCTCCTTTCGGCCAGGGTTTAGTCCTAGGTGGGCAATATTGATTGAATTATGTAGCACATGTCATTTATGAAATTTAATGCTATAACCTCAATCCCTTTCTCTTTACGTCCTATTTTGAGAAAAAACCACGAATGCTCGAATTTACCCAAAACAGCGTCGGTGACCGCACAAAGGTTAGAATAAAAAAATCTGTCTCAGGCACCTCGCCTCATTTAACTTCCTGCCCCTGGAGATGAACGATGAATGTTAAAAGATGTTATACAGACTTTTCACTGCTCGACATTCTTTCCACTATCATTTCTTGTGTTGAATAGGAAATGATGCATTTACTATATGAGCGGAAGACAGTTGTCTAATGATATTTATAGTGATCTCGCTATCACATGTCGAAATGTCCTTATGATCTAGGCTGGCATCGATTGGCATAATAATCAACTTGGCTTAAATGTTTCGAAACATAATCGAGTGTTCTAGGGTTATTTTCAAGTTATAACTATCCTATCCATAGTTGGAGTTCGAACATGCTACCACGATATGCATAGATTGAACAATTGGATAGCTATTTCTATGGGGAACTAACGGAAATCAACTCATTTGGGGAATTAGAGATGACAAATAGCATGCGGTTACGGCTACCACACTGCTGACTCCGTCTACCGGAGTTTCAATCGATATCGGTCAGAATCTCTGACCAGTACGTTCACCAATGCGTGACTTCCTTTTCTTGAGAAGATGAATGTTAAAATATACTTATCAGGGTTATCTATATCAGTTCATTTCGACAATTAAATGCCCTAAGCTCGGAGCTTCAGTCATTATCACCGTGCATGCTTCTGGAACGTGGCAGTCCAGTGGGTTCGATTCCAGCAGGGGTTTAATTTTTTCTACTAAAAACTTGCATTCTTTTGACGAAATTGAGTGAGAGATTTGAAACTTATATTATTTTCAAAAATATTGTGTACTTCATTTTACGAATCTAAATTCCTGTGAGCATCCCCTACTCAAATCTTTGAGTAAATTTACTATTCTGGTAGATTAGCATTACCTGTAAGAGGCTATATGATGTTTCTTGTGTTTTTTACTACTTCTTTGACCTGTACACAATGATGGGTAGATAGGGATTAAAAAATCTGGCTTTCTAAAACAAATGAAACCATAAGCTGAAAAACGAACGAAATAATACACATCCCAGTCGATTGGAAAAGGTTGGATAGTACCAAATTCATAATTACTTCCAGTTCTCTGAAAGGTCTACTGTGTGTGTGTGTGGTAAACATCGTCTGGTTTTAATTAGCACTAATATAATAGAAACACAACTTCTTCATTTTGTATACTACGTTTTATTGGTTAAAAGAGCAGCTTGTAATTACACAGAATTATGCATTTGTTCATAAGAAATGTCAGAACAAGAGTGGATTACTACGTGTGAATAGTCTACTTTTAATGGCCCATGGGGAAAAAGAAGTTTCCTTTTTACTAGTCGGAAGCCCATGCAGGTTTCAAACACAAACGACCTTTCTTCTCTCTCCTCTCTCTCGCCTTCTCTCTCTATCTCTCTCTCTCTCTCTCAGGTTAGGTCGGCGGCAAACCTTCAGTCACCGCAAACGACTATTTTGTTTTGTTTGTATGCTTTATTTGTTGTGGTTTGTTATTTTTTGTTTGTTTTTGATTTTGGGGGTTGGGGGTGTTTTTTTTGGTTTTTTTGTTTTTTTTTGTTTTTTTCCTGTTTTGGTGTGCTTTGATTTGTATGCACTTGGCTCATTACATGAAATATAAACAACAGTGAAAGACAGCTTACCTTCATAGAGACCCAATAGCACGCTCCTCCATGAATTTTCACACCCAATTTATCTATGCTTTTTTTAGACCATAGGTTTGCATACTTACAGCTGTGAGATACCATTGAAAGATCTAGTGCATATGTTATTTAAAGGTATCTTCGATCAATCTTATGGTTTCTAGGAAAAAATCGATAGTTTCATCACTTTTATCAATTCGCTTGTGTTGTCGTTTCTTTTACTACGGGTTGTAGTTGGTTGGTTATGTGTTAGTTCTTTCCTCCTCGAGAAATCTCAACTCAATTATAGCCGCTGTCATGTCTGGCACTTGTGGCTGCTTGAGCGGGAGGGTTTTTATCGTGCTACATCTGGCTGTGACACCGGGACTCGGTTTTCGGGGGTGGGTCCTGGGGGTTGGGTGTCCTCCGGGCGAGGTCCCCCCCCCTCCCCCCGTTCACGGGCGGTGGTGGTGTGTCCCCTCCCTTCCATCGATTGTCGGACGGCCCCACAGTCGCCTCTTACGGGCCAAGGCACAGGGTACTGAGGACTATTCTAACCCGGTCCACGAGGGTTCTTTTATTAGGTCGGTGATTC
>CAJDSM010128390.1:0-11019 GCA_903981925.1 Ostrea lurida | reverse complement strand
ATAGAAGATAGAGGTTATTTAGAACGGCATAATTATTTACAGGTTCCTAGCCGCTAATACAGGTTCCGTGGCCGCTAGTAAAGATTCCGTAGCCGCTAGTAAAGGTTCCGTAGCCGCTAGTACGTATACCGTAGCTGCTAGTATAGGTTCCGTGACCGCTAGTACAGGTTCCATGGCCGCTAGTACAGGTTCCGTGGTCGCTAGTACAGGTTCCGTGGCCGCTAGTACGTATACCGTAGCCGCTGGTACAGGTTCCGTGGCCTTTAGACTTAAGATACTGTTAAGAACTCAGACTTTGTGCTGCCTTAATTAGCAAATTAAAAATTATAGACTCCAACGTCGATAGCGATGTACGGTCGTAATTAATCTGTACAAGGAATTTCCTCCGACGATTGAAGAAATATATATGGCGACGTACTGGTGAACGGAAACAAAATGATCGGACGGTCATTTACTGGATGAAGTGAATATTTTTATTCAAAGATTAGAAAATCACAACTAGGTCCTTTGGATTTTTCTTATAAAGTTTAATTCACAATATATAACACACTTATTTGACCGAAATTAAAGTAAATACAGTGATCTGTGATATGATGTTCCTTTAATGTCTCTCAGAAACTAGCGGTCCTGGAGCATATATCCGAACAGCGTCCGTACGTCAACGTGGGGATTACATGGATTTATTGAAATTTCCTGAAATTCTGTGTCTTTCGTGTTAAAAAGCGTTGTAACATAAACAGATGCATGTAGTACATGTAACAAGGTTTTAAACTGATTTTATTCAAGAAATAACCAAATTTTGCTATTGGTTTAATAAATATATTTCAAACAAAACTGAACATAAAATCTTAGAAAACAATTTGTCAGTACTGTTTACGGGATCATTCCTGAGAAGGCATTGTAATGGTACGGATGTCTGTTTTTTTCCCAAGTCTAGACGAATGTGAAATACGGCTGCGTCTTGATCTGCGCAACGGTGTCCATTTTGTATCCTGCGCAACTTCCGTACCACGTGTACGCTTTACAAACGGGCTTTTCTTTCAATACGAAACACTTCGATCCCATAATGTTGAAATAGATCTTGCCCAGGAAGTTTGCATTTGGCGACAAGGACTGCTTCAGACAATGGCGAAATCTGAATAAAAACAAAAAAGAAAATATTTTAGTCGTGTTTGTTGATATTAGTCAAAAACTCGTAACTCGTAATTAATTTGTGGTAAATTGTTTCTTAAAGTTCTGCGTTTTAAGTAATTGAATTTAAGGGTATTTTGTATTTATTTATTTGGCATTGGGTGAAATGTATCATATGCTTATAAATTTAGAGGTATTTCTGATATAAATTTCTACAATTGCATTTACCTGTTTATATATATACATGTATATAATCTACAATGTACCATGATGAACTCAACTCCCGCTATTTTATTACGCATGGAAAAATAAAGGGATTTGAATGAGAAATGGATAATTAGCTAGTGAAACTAACACAGAATACACACGGCACACCTAGGGTGTTTCTGTCTGATTGGGCCTATTACAGTACAACAGAAAACACCTACAACCAAGCATTCACAGCACCCAACCATCCACGAAGATTAGCAAACTCTGACTCAAATGGAGAAATATTAATGTTCTCATTGTGGAGTCGCCTGTATATTTTTATGTCACCAATCATTGAGTAAGAAGGAGGGATGCATAGAAATTAGCCGTTTTGGGGTTTTGAAGTCATACATGATATTCCTCTTTGATGCAAAGAGTTTCTCAAATAAGAATTAACATTTTTGTTCGGTTAGACTTTTATTTGTTATGAAATCAAGACCGTAAAAATTATGTTCCCAACCTCCACCTGTTTAGTAACTGTGAAGTTCTTTGGGCATCCGTGTAGAAAGATTTACAGATTTAAAAGACGGCTCTACTGTCAGCTAAAACGGCAACCCTGTGATACACAACTTATTTAAATGGCATAATTTAGAAAGTGTTTTACATAAAACAAACAAGTGTCAGTTTCATATCAAATTAGACACGAGATGTTTTCTTTATGTTCCTAATTAGATTTTATGTGATGGACGGCGTGCTTGGTTTATTGTACCTCAAGCACTTTATAGCATCTTGACTTTTTCCAACTCAGAATGTATTTTTTCCCTTTTGTGATGCGGAATTTCATTTATCTGAAAATACTTTTGCGCTGCTGTCAATCTTTATTTTAGGCCTCGTGGTGAATGGGGAAAAAAGATTCAAATATTTAGGTCTACAAATATTTATTTAAGAAGATTACTAGGTCGAGATGCTCTTGTTCTCGTTTTTGTAGAGATTAATTACCCAGATATCAACAGTTGCTTTTCTCGTCTTTCAAATACAGCATAAAACAGTATTTAAAGTGACAGAATTTCTGTCAAAACGATATTTAATCAGTGTGCCCTGTTCTGTATGGTAAGAAGGTTTAGTTACAAGCACCGTATATGATCAGACTTCTAAAGACACCTGCAGAAGAAAGTTTGCTGAGATCAGTAGACATATTTTAACTGGCTCTGCCGATTTAATTTTTAAAAACACTTTCCTTTTTACAGTTCACGTTTTGGATTTTTTTTCTTCTAAATTTTGAAATGCAAATGTACTACCCATGATTTATGCTTTATTCAAAATGCTATAATAGAGACATTCCTAATTTAACTAATTTGGAATGAATTCGCTAAAATGAATACCGTGAATTTCAAACAATTTGCAATGAAATTGGATTTTTTTTTAACATTTCAAAAGAGATAATGTCCAAACTAAGACCTGGGCTGGCCGAATCTACACCAGCTGTGCGTTTATTTGACTTCTGTGTGACCAACTGATTGCTATCAGAAGGTTTCGTGTAAAAGATTGAACTGAGGATCAAATAAATTCACCCCAAAGAAGGCTATCATTAAAGTTGATTAATACTCGGGAATTTTAGTCCGATCCAAACAAACCCAAGATCTTATCATCGCCATGACTAGCTGCAAAGAAGAGCCATAAATGATTCGTGGCCACGAGAAGACTGAGGATTAATTTATTTTAAATGCCAGAAAACTCATAATTACTGGTCTTTTTCAATAGTTGACATGATCTTAAAAGGATCTCCCCCGTGCCCTTCAGTTTTCTTGATTTACTGCCCACTACAAATTCAATTTGTGTTCTCCTTATTTATGACAAACCGGAAAGAAAACAACAGAAACCGTATGAATAGACTCTCGACAATTATTATAAGCATTTTGTTCGAAAAGTTAAATTACGGGTATGATTTCCTCATCCGACCTTTCGTTATGGTTTAAATATTTGCATTCTCTTTATAATATATTGATGACATGCAAGAGAAACAGAAATTCCAATTAAACATCAATAATTTTTAATAATTCATTGTTACCGAATTTTGAATTTCATATTTCAGACATTCACAAACAACTCACGGTTGAATGATTTCGACTCTACACGTTCTCGTTTTCGCAAGATATCGATGCCGATCCCGATTAGCACGTGCACGGATACACGCCACAGGATTTCATGCGTCTCATTTTAACCCCACTGGTATCTTGTAAGAATAATCTGATATTGAAATACGTGAAGGTTGCTCAGGCTAACTAGCGATGCATACAGGGGAGTGCAGGTATTGTTATAAGTTAAAAGTTTTCGTGGGAATACAGAGGTTAGAACAACAGTACCAGGGTGACCAGATGAGCGTTGTGGCCCATAGGCCTCTTGTAAGCCATAGCGATGGTGACAAATTCACCACGTTATTCAATACAATAGATATGTAATGCTATATCTCCTATTACAAAAATTACACGATATATTTAAATGAAATGATAAAATTGGAGGTTGCTTTTCTTTTGTATGCCAATGTATATCTGCCTCCTTGACGCTAAAAAAGTTAACTTTAAAAGCCCTTACACACGATGGCAGATATAAATGGAAGTAAACATGAAAAGTTCGTTCATCCCTAATTTGACTGAAAGAAGAGTGCTTATGTTGTTGAGTGGCCCTTCTGTAATGGAGAATCCAAATTCATTCACCAAAATCAAACACTTGGTCACTATTTATGCAAACGCTTTACGACTAGTTACGAACTTGGTGCCAACTATGAGCAGCCTTAAGTATTTGGGAGAAAGCATAATCTTGTTAACTTCCTTGCTGCACAATTCCAGTAGCCCGATTTTTGCTGCCTTGTTATTTCTTATACACATGAAAGGCTTTGAATTTTTTTCTATCAGAAAAGAAAACTTGTATAAAGCGTTTGCATCTAATGACACCCGAGGGTTTCTGTCTGGGGGAGGGAGGGGTGAAGGGATCGATCATAATTAAAAGGAAAACTTATCATGGATACGAGTGGCCTGTGTGGTCCTTTTTGTCTAGTTTGTGTGCTTCATCGAGAATATAAGTCTCAAAACGGTAAACCAATCCCTGGAATCGGACACCGTGCTCTGCAATATGTTGTTACGAAAAATGCGGCGCGGTTTTTCTTATTGTGCAAAATATATTACTTCGGCAAAACATATTTTCCGACCCGAGAAGAATTATAATTTTGCTCAAACTTTAATCTCACGCCACAATAACCCTCTATCGGGATCAATTAAACGTTTTATGAGTAAACCGATATAGGGATATATCTTGTTGATGAATTCGCATAATACATAAATATATTATTTGTATTATATAACAACGGTATTAATTCTGCAGTATGTCAATATCTTTGAGAAAAATTCATGAATGAATCATGCTCATATTGTGCATTTTGTTTTGGTATTCAATATCCGCGAGCATTATGTATGGGACAAGAAAACCCCCGGACTTGAACTGATGAACTCATCGTCAGTACATATAATTATTACTGCATCTGTGACCATGATAAAGAAAAAATGGGAGTCAGAAATACGATATACCAAGATAGAATAGCGCGCGACAGGGCGACAATGGAGATGTCATCGGGTCAATATTTGTCTGTCACTTTACGTACAGTTCACAAATTTTTTATTTTTTTACACGTCTGTATAAATTGTTGACAACCTTTTTTCACGCAATTTGACCTGATTTCTTTATTGGGGGGTTAGACCTCCCCTTGCACCTTTTTCTCACCGATTTCACGTTCATGACTCAACGAGGATAAAAGTACTTATTACTAATTCATAGATTCTAATGGATTTTGACAACATCAAATGCGATATTTACTGATCGGAAATAAAACTTGCACCTACATGTCTATTTAATCAAAAACTACCACGTATTAAATTAGGTAGTGTGAGATAAGAGAAAATGACATTATACGTATATCCAATCAGTCACAGGCATAGACAAAAAATGTCCAAAATAAGTAAAGGCCAGTTTAATAGGCTTTGCGCAAAATACATGACCAAGCTAGAGGGCATAGGTTTATTCTTAAAATTACATAAATTGGACAATAGTTTTCTCTTGATCGAAATGCTATTAAATTGACCCTACTTTACCGCAAATTTTGTGTGCACGGCACGCATTAAAATCGGCTTAATGAAGTATATGACAAGGTTGTTCCAACAGAGGTGCAGATTATAACAACTTTTAAAAATTAGAAATTCATTCACAGACCACCTGCTCAGATTAAATATGAAGATAAGGCAATTCTTTGATCGTTTTAGTTCCTGTTTTTGCGTTATGTGCAGTTATGGATGTTGATTTTCTGATGAATGTTCCCAATTTCTTTTAGGGTTATTTAATTCTTCAGTCAACCATTGTTAGGCAATCATTTTGAGAAAGAAAAAAAATATATCGTAAAAGAGCCCCTACATATACACCCATCCATGGTTTATTTTGATGATTCTAATTTCATTTCTGTTGGAAATAAAACCACTATATAAAAATGATCTGTGTGTGGGAGAAAGAGAGAAAGCGCGCGTTTGTTGTTTTTACGTCTCGTTGAGAAATTTTCACTCATATTGAAACGTCACCGATTCGTGGAAGTGATAAATTGATTGATTGATTGATTATTTACTGTTTTTCGTCCCACTCGAGAATATTTTACTCATATAGAGACGTTACCAATGCCGGTGAAGGGCTGCAAAATTGATACCTTTACTCGGCACTCAGGGCCTTTGACTCGGGGCAGGGAGGGATCTTTATCGTGCTACACCTGCTGACACGGGGTCTCTGTTTTTCCGGTCTCATCCGAAGGACCGCCCCATTCAGTCGCCTCTTACGACACGCAAGGGGATACTGAGGAGGAACCCGAGAAATTTAGACGTATGCTTAGCGTTCAAGGTCTTAGCAGTGGGGGTTACGCCTGCCATTTTTAAGGACCTGTGATTCACATTTCTTAATGCCCAGCGTTAGACGAATGAGCAATAACTACCTGTTTTAACATCTTAGGTTCGACGCGGCCATGGCACGAGCGGAGCTCGAACTCACGACCTCCCGGTATGCGAAGCGAACGCTCTAACCACTGAACTACCGCGATCGATGAGAGAGATAGTATATGCACATTTCTTAAAGACAAACTTCAAACAATATAACCATGAAATAGACAAACCAAATATGGAATGTTTAAGACTGCTTGGAAGAACCAACAAAAAATGCATTCTGCTGTTCTCCATCCATTCGGTTTTGCCTGAGCACAATTACTGAACTAATCTCCGCTTTGAGAATATGACATTAACACTGGATACTTACTCTTCGTCGCATTTACAATGTAACACTGCATGAAAACGGTAGTTGAAGTAGTGGAACTTTCTAGTGAAAGGCTCAATGATAAGGGGACATAAATCGTGATCTCTACAACACACGTCCAGCTCATTGTCCGCCCCGAGCTCCTCGTACTTAGTGGCCAGCTGTCCCCTCCCACACCACTTAGTACCGGGGTACATCAGAAAGCTGGCGAACAGGGAGGATCTTTTTGTACGACCACTCCTTTTGATCCACCCCTTGGGGGTCCGAGAAGAATCGTCATTTTTCACCGGAATGTTTTCCTCCTTCGGAAGACGATGGGCTCGTTTGATTTTGTTTGCGATTCGGTGGCAAACTTTAACATCATGCCTGATTTTAATTAGATTTCTGAACTGCTTCAAAAACTTCCTTCTTCGAAAAAATTTAAGAGCACTTGAGTTTGTGGAACGTTCCGTGGAATTATACAGAGAAAACACGTCGCCTTCCTCTTTTCGGTAATAGATTTTAAAGTCGTTTGCAAAATCGTGCACGAACTGTAGAATGGTACTGTTGTCCACGCTGTAGTCACAGTCTTTTACAACACCATTCTGGGACACTGCCTGTACCAATTTGGTTCCGTCCGTGATTTGATGCAATGTTGTTTCATAGATCGAGTTCAGAAAGGCGGTGGTCTCCAGCATTAGGACTCCTTTGAACGCAATCCGAAGCTCGCGGTCATGTCTTGTGCTGTTGTATCGAACACTCACAAAATTTCTGTTCACGCCACTTTTGATAACTGGCCATTTCCGACCATCAGAATAACGTATCAAACACAGAAATCCAATACACAGTTTCAAAACTTTTTCCCGTAAATCTTTAAATTTCATAGTCGTTCATTGTACGGGAAATAAAAATTTTCGCCGAAATTTATTAAATTGTAATTGCTTCATTTAAACATCCGATTTACACGCGGGAAAAACCAAGGGGAGACTGAGGAACAGTTGGCTATATGTCCTGTCTTATAGGCGCTTTCCACGACTGACTTGCTTTTAACAAAAGTTCTGTCTCACGCCACGATCGGCTGCTCCCAACGATAGCGGGCTCTTTTAGTTCCCAGCCCCCGACAGTAAAATGACTAAATATTAAATTGTCATATTTGATTTAGACAAAAAATAAATCTATGTCGTCACGGTAAAAGGGGGTAATCAAGTGAAAAATTCCTCGTGTGGTGTTTTTCTTTTTGACGACCGAGTAGGTTTAATTTTGACACATTTGAAAAAATATTTGAATTAAGTGCTTGGAAGAATAGCGGACAAATAAGATGTATTGTATAAAAATGATTAATGTCAGCTATGTGAAAATTGAAGTGCAGACTGATGAATAATGTGATTAATTCTTTAGTCCAAACTATCCTTTAATAGGTGTAGAGTGTAATCGCACGTGCATGTGAGAATTATGCTGTCCACATATCAGAATGAAGATACACACACTTCTGCGGGGCTGTTTTTATATGCGCTTAACGGCAAATATAAGTACATGAGGCATTTGGAATATCCACGATTCTTAAACAAAAGGAATCAATTCACCGCCCGTCTCGTGTAAGCTGCTGACATAACTCACCGACCAATTAAAATGGCATAAACATTTACTTGTTGTACTTTTGCAGAAACTATGTTTTAATGAAGTGTCGGATTAATTACAACGAGGAAATTTCCTAATTACGCGTTAATTATAATGATAGCCGTCATTGGGCTTTGGTTTTCCTTTTACGTGAATGCGGTTGTTACGTAATATATATATGAAGTCCGTATTTTGCACTTTTTTGGTAACAAAGTTTCAAATATTATTGTTCGTGGCTTCCAAGTGCAATGCAATACGTCTAGAGATAGTTTCATAATAAGATGATATAGTTGCATTGACATAACCTCGAGCAAACTAATTTCACAAAGAAATATAATACCAAAATTCTACTCGGACCACAATTAAGTAGTCAGTACAGCTAGCTTACATTGCTTTGCCGGTTCTTTATGATTGTTCACTTATCATGTCCATATGAAATTATATCGCCATTTTGAACCTTGAAGTACGTTTTCTGAAAATAATGAATAAAACATAATTTGCTTCATTTGTATATACTTGTCGTGTGTCTGTTGAGGGCCCATTACCATGACATGGTCTGAAATGCGTTTACGGGAGTTTCTTGAAGGCATGATAAATATACAGCTCTTTACAATATTTCAAGGGTGGTAGTCAAAGAAATTATTTCGATGAAGAATATTAATTATCCAAGGTGCAAGGTGCGTTTCCTTTCGTGCCTATTCTTATCGAGGTCCTTTGTAAACATTGGGATTATAGTCATGTAGAATAATATTATGGTTGAAAATTAGTCAAGGTCTACAGAAACTACAATTCGTCAGATTTCAGTATATGTTAAAAAGGGTTTTCCATTGTCCATTGTAATATATAATTAGTATTCGTCTTGATATACCATGCAGTGAATTTGAATTTTTATGTATTTTATTTTTAAATTTTGAAAAAAACCCAAAACAATTCAGTGTTCCATAAGACTGACATATCTTTGATGGGTACAACACTTAATTATCTCTGAGCTTTAGATCTCAACTTTCTACACCCCCATAACTACTTACATTGATTCTAAGTAAAAAACAATATTAACAAAACCAAAGTGAGAAGTACTACATATCATTCCAGTATGAATTCATCAATTGATAAAATAAATTTTTCAACAAAGGTTTAATATATTTGATAATGTTTCATTGTTATTATTCTAACAATTTCCTTTCCATTTACCTTGCCTTAAGAGTTAACCTTGAATATTGACACGTTATAATGTACAATATGTTGTACAATCCACTGTCACGATAAACTATACAATACACTGTCATAGTATGCTATATACAAAACACTGTCGACCCGTGGGGATCCGGGTTAGAATAGGTCCTCAGCATCCCATTGCGTGTTGTAAGAGGCGACTGAATGGGGCGGTCATTCGGATGAGACCGGAAAAACTGAGGTCCCGTGTCACAGCAGGTGTGGCACGATAAAGATCCCTCCCTGCTCAAAGGCCCTGAGTGTCGAGCATAGGCCTACATTTTGCAGTCATTCACCGGTATTGTGACGTCTCCATATGAGTGAAATATTCTCGGTGGGACGTACAATCAATCAAAACACTGTCATGTTATACTATACAATACACTCTCATGATATACTATACAATACACTGTCATGTTATAGTTTTTCTTATATGGGTGTTTAATGGCAACCTCATTATCTATCATACACGGAAACGATTATGGAGCACCTATTGTGTTCTATGTTGACGAAAAGAAGTCGAAATATCGCCGATTCGAAGAATTCAACAACTTTTTTAATGCATTAAGTATTCTTGTTTATACATTGAACGACTTCTTTTTCTCGTCTTGGTTGTACTTATATCAACATGAATCATGATTCGGTATCAAAACGATATCGATGTTATCGATAGCAAGTTGTAGCTTTCAAACAACCATGGGAAACACATTCGATATTGATATAACACCCCTATAAGGAAAACGATCACGATTCGATATCGACTACACGACGATGATAAGGAAGTCGAACCATCTGACATAAGAAAAGATTATGATTTGATATGACACGGATATTCGTCGAAATAGACCATATCATGAAAGTTGAAGTGAACAACACAACATGATTGGATATCCCCAGAAATGGATATGATAGAATTTAAAGAGTCAACTAAAATCAAGGAAACGATAATGAATGGATATGACACGAATGCGTCGATATCGTAGCAAGATACCGGAGGTTACATAAGAACATGCTTGATGAATGAAAGATATCGGCGCAAGTTAGCTAACTACATAAAACACGATCATGATATCGATCTTTAAACCGAATGATTAGTCGATATCGAGATATATAGTAGAAGTGAAGTCGAACAAACGATCATATTCGTAGACAGATATGACGAATGATGCATAAAAGTTGTCAAAAACAGAAAGATAATGAATGATATCGAACGTATATTCGAATCGACAGCAAGATGTACAGAGTCATTGATACATGGTTTGATGATATGCGAAACAATAGAAGCAGCAGTACCATAAAATCATCAAAACACGATTTGAAAAACGATTATGATTATATAATAACGACATGCAAAAATATTGATAGCACACAGAGTATTTCGATTCGTTAGATATATGTGTTGTTTGAGATTTCGTGGTAGTATCTACTCGTGTCTTGGCTAACGACCATACACTGTATGTTATACATACATACACTGTCATGAATGTCTATACATAACGTTCCTATACATAAATCACGTATGTATTTAGCTTTAAAAAAAAATATATTTTTCTTTAT
>CAJDSM010128384.1:0-13666 GCA_903981925.1 Ostrea lurida | reverse complement strand
ATGTACAGTGATATAAACATGTTTACTGTGAGAACAATATTTGATATCTTTATGGCCTTGTCTATATGGATACTAGTAAGAGACAGGACATTTCACTTACGTTTACCAGTTTCTTGAAATTCTCAAAGCACTGAATGGCCAGCTGAAAGATGAAATGTGAAACAAGAAATGTTTTAGAAACATACATGCCCCTATGGTGCAAAATCCAAAATGGCTATTCCTGTACAAGGTATTATGAATTGGTACTTTGTATAAGGCAAAACTAACCATTAATCAAATAATTGTAAAAGACCATTCATCACGATTAGGTATATTGAATTTTGATACAAAAAAATAATAGATACAACAAATCTTTAGTGGTTTGACCTTGGCAAAATGGTATGACCTTGACCTTTGGCCATGTGACCTGAAAATCAATACAGATCATCAACTCTCTTAATGGCAACCCATGTACCAAGTTTGATAGCTATCAAGCAAAGAGGTCAAAAGATATTGAGTGGACAATGACCTTGACCTTTTGGTCATGTGGCCTGAAAATCAATATGGATCATCTACTCTCTAAGAGCAACCCCTGTACCAAGCTTGGTGGCTATCAACTAAAGGGGTCACAAGATATTGAACAGACAACACATGGGGTTAAAACCAGTGGTTTGACCCTGAACTTTGGCCATGTGACCTGAAAATCAATAGGGATCATTTAGTCTCTAGGGGCAACCTCTGTACCAATTAAGTTTGATAGCTATCAAGCAAAGAGGACAAAAGATATTGAGCGGGACAACACATGGTGTACAGACCAGCTGACCGACCAACAATTGCATATGCCCCCTCTTTTTCAAAGGGGGCATAAAAAGGCAACATTATGAATTCCAAATTATGATTTGTACAGATTGTAAATAAACCACCATTAAATTGCCCAAACTTACCTCCCTCGTGGGAACAATAACAAGGGCCTGTACTCCGTCCATCCTTGATATCTTAGGAGTGATTCCTTGTAAGTGTTGTACTAATGGCATAGCAAATGTTAGGGTCTTTCCTGTAAGGAGTCAATAGGGAGAACATGAGTTGTGTTGTTAAATTTTTACTAGAACTATTTAGTAACCCCTAAAATGATGTAGAAAATGCAGACAGATAATATTATGTACATGTTAAGGCAAAGATAATGAACAGTGATCAATCTCGCAAGTCCCAAATAAAATACAAAAACAAGAGTTGGGCTATCACGGACACCTGGACACACCAGAGGTGGGATCAGGTGCCTAGGAGGAGTAAGCATCCCCTGTCAACCGGTTACACCCGCCGTGAGCCCATAGTCTTGATCAGGTAAATGGAACAATCCGTAGTCAAATCAATGTGTGAAAAACGGCTTAACAATGGCTATGAAACACATCAGACAGCATTTGACTCAATGATAGGTCATATTGGTAAACTAAATTGTTATAACGACCATAGAATTTACGAAATGCTGCCTTTAAACGTGACTGTTGAAACCCCTGCAACAACAACTTGTCTGTAAGTAGCTTGCCTCGATTCAAAAACTGATCATACGCAGAACAAGCTCTTGCGTATCGAATGTATCATTCAGACTGTAAGTTGAAAATGATTATGTAAAGCGTGTTTTTGTTTTTCAATTTTTCAAAACTTAATGTTTACTAAAATACCATTACATACAAATTCACCTTGTAAGAGTACTCTATTAAAAAGTAAAACTGAATCTAAATGATAAAATTGAGTGATTTAATATAGACAATATGACATATTTTCAAAGAATGCTTTTTCACAATTTCTAATGAATTTATCTGTTCAATTTCCTAAAGTGATTCTTGATAAATATTCAATACAAACATAATCAATCAAGTTCTATATCCAAATTCTCCAAATATGTACTACAGCTGTCCTATTGAGACTAATATCCCTCATCAGGTAGACAAATGAACTAGGCAAGATGAACAAGGCAGATAGACAGATGGACAATGAATGGAGCAAGAGGTAGACAGATGGACATGGGCAGCGGTAAACAGAGGAGGATATGAACAAGGCAGGTTAAACAGGTTAAATTGTTACAAGAGCCCAATTGACAGTCGAACAGCAAGGTTTCAGGTAGACCGAATGGACATAGTAACGACCGCTGGAGGTTAACAGGGCATTGAGTGAGTGCTGGACACAGGCAGGTAAACAGATAATGGACAGGCAGGATGAAAACAGGAATCCTGGTTTGGTAAATCATACTAATCCTACTGAGACGGAAGAGACAGACATAGACTATGGCAGTTAGGTTATAGGGGGACACACGTTATTAGCATTTGGAAATAATAGACGTAGAATGGGACAAGGCATGCGGAACCAAGGGGTAGACAAGGCAGAGTAGACGTTTTTATCGACACAAAGACAGGATAGCAGTTAGGTGGACCCATAGTTGCTGATATACAGATTTTGAGACAAGTCAGGTAGAAGGTCCCGAACATGAGACAAAGGAGATAAGACAGACATGGACAAGGGTAGGTTAGAATATTACAAGGAGAGTAAAACAGAAAACTTGATAGACAAGCTATTGTGGTAGAAAGGATGGGACAAGGCATTGGTAGACAGTCATGACGACGCGAGGTGTAGACCAGCAATGGACAAGGCAGCCCGTAGGGGGATGGACAAAAGAAATGGGGAAACAAAAAGAATCACCCTTCCAAGGCAAGGTGTAAGACAGAATGCGCAGAATGGGACAAGCCATTGCAGACAAGGCAGGTGCAAGCAGGTAGATGCAGGTAGTATGGACATGAGACAGGATAGGACAGCGCGTATTAATTCGCCCGACATAGGGCAGGTTGAACAGATCGGAGCGAAGGCAGTAATGGTAGACAGAATGGACAAAGACAGGGTAAAACAGAAACCCAATGAACAAAGACAGAGTATGACAGTGCCATGGGACAAGGACAGAGTAGGTACAATGTTTTCCCAATCGATTTGCTTGAATGGATCACGGCAGGTAGACAGATGTGACAAGGCAGAATACACAGAATGCGACAAGGTGAGTAGACAGATAGCTAAGCCGGCCAGTAAGGACAAGTATGGACAAAGGCAGGTAGACAGTAATGATTCATTGTCCCATGAACAAATTGTCTATGTTAGACGTGTGTATCTGTGAAAAATGAAAAGACAGGTAGAAGGTAATGGACAAGGCCGGTAGACCAGATAATATGGACAAAGACGGGTTATTACAGAATTGGACAGCAGGACAGGTAGACGTTCCCAGATTATATAAGATACGACAAAGACACACCCTTACGAGGAGTGACTCCTGAGTCGCAGACAATGGAGAACAAGGGTTATAATTGGATATGGAATATCAAAGAGATCTAAGTCGGTGCATAATGCGACATTGAAAAGCTACTTTTTCCGAAACAATTGATATTTAGTGCGCAAGAAGGACAAGGCCGATAGTCACAGTAAGTCTGAACCAGTGAAGTGCAAGGTAGCAGTCAAATACTTGTGGTACATTATATTGAGTTACAAAATTCAGAGACGATCAGTGAATAACTGTGAGCGAGGGGAGGTGTGTGCGACTACGAGAAAGATGGAAGTTGGCGTTATGACGCGGAGGTTATAGGGAACAGGACGAGAGTTGCCTGGCGAAGAGAGGGGAGGTGGGTGGACAAGGCTGAGCGTGATGAAGAAGCAGAGAGTGATGGGGAGCAGGGAGCGAGTGAAGGCAGCAGTGGAGAGCCGAGCAGGAGCGGGAGCGTTAGAGACTGTGAAGATAGGAGAGAAGAAGTGCAGTGACGAAGAGTGTTGGGTGGCGAGGAATGGGTGAGTGACAGAGGGGTGCAAGGGAGAAGCTGAGGAGCTATATGGACACAGAGTGATTGTTAGACAGCGGAGTAGACAGAGACAAGACAGAGGTGGATAGACAGAAGTAGGTAGCCAAGCATGTAGAGAAGTGGGACAGTCGAGGCGAGATGAAAGAGATGTTGAGTGCTATGAATGGAGTGACGACAAGAGGAAGGTTGGGCATAGAGCGTGATGTCAGGGAAGCAGGAAGGAGTGTTGAAGTGCGAATTCGAAATGGAGCAGAGTGTGAGGGTTGATGCGTGAGAGTGAAGGATAATAGTAGTTACGGAATTGCCGCGAGAGAGGAAGAGTGTTGGGTGAGAGCAAGACGTGTTAGGACAAAGGCAGGGAATGCAGAACGACGTGTGGCCGTTGAATGAGACAGGGCCGAGGGGATAGAGTCATGTGGAGCTGCATGGGAGAGAGCAGAGGAGACGAGGGTGTATGTGCGTGAGAGCCAAGCAGAGCGACGTGTTATAAGGTACGCGAAATGGAAGAGAGGATGCTGGTTTGGTGCATGTAGTGTGGGAGTGATGCTAGGGGAGATGATGGTTAGCGAAGTGCAGAGGAAGTTTGAGGTGCTGGATGGGCCATGAGCGACGAAGGTATAGAGACAAGTGGGACGATAAGGGTGAGGCGATACGAGCGAGAGGAGAAGGGTAACATAGGTGATTGGGTAGGACGGATCTAGGATTGAACAAGTCACGCAGGATGGATTGAGGGTGGCGATGGAAGAGTTACTACAGACTTGTGTGCGCGCATATAGGGTACAGGAGGTAAAGTGTGATAGGAGGAGAGAGGATGAATGAGGCCAGAGTGTAGATTGGAGCGAAGACTGAGGACGCAAGTTGGTACAGGAGGTGTGGAGCGAGGGGTAGAGAGGAGGAGTTGAGAGGGAGTGTGGCTGAAGCAGTAAAGGGCAAGAGTGAGACAGACCGTTGAGAGAAATAAAGGCAGGGTAAGAAGAGGCGTGTTGATGGATGATAACAAGACGAGAGGGCGTAAGACATAGTTTTTGGTCCACGAATGAGGAGAGACAAGTAGTGGTCAGGGTAGAGACGAAGAGTTCAGGGGCAAAGGCGGGGTGAACAGGTGATTGGGGCAGAGAAGAGAAGAGGGTGAGTGGGCTGGAAGGAGAGGGGCGAAGTGGAGTCAGTGACAGGTGGCGATTGATGAGGAGGAGGCAAGTGACGATGGCAGGGTCTCAGAGAGCGAGGGAAGAGATGTGTCAAGGGCTAGTCGCACGCGGCGATAGGACAAAGACAGAGTAGATCAGGATCTCGAGGACAAGAGCACAGGAGAGATGAGAGCAGGCGAAGTGGGAGGCACAGGACAAAGTGAGACGAGGATGAGACGGCAGGAGGTGAAGAACTAGATGTGAGTAGCGTGACCAAGGTCAGGTGGGCAGGAAGGGCGAGAGAACTGTGAGAGCACGCGCGCAGGGACTCGGCAGAGAGGGCGCGGACGGAGATGGAACTGCGAGGCGCAAAAAGACGAGACAGTGCAGGTCAGGACAGATGACGAGAGGAAGTGGCAGGGTGGTGGACGCAGTTGGAGGAAGGCTGGTGCAGACATGAGCGGCAGAGGACAAGTGGAGCCGAGAAGACGATGGGCTGAAGTGGAACGAGGGTAGCAGAAAGGGGCAAAATGGGTAGGGCAAGACACGATGTTTTGTGTAGGGAATCGCCTTCGGATTGTATGGAGTTCAAGGAGGGCGATCGGGACAAGACACGTGGGCGTAGACAGCCGACGAGCGACGGAAAGAGGCCGAGTCTGGCGGGACCGCGGTGACAGTAGTGGCGGCGAGAAGGTGGTTTAGGGTAGAGCTGGAAGTGGAAAGGCAGGTAGGGACAGACATGGTACACAGCGGGGTAGAGAACAGTGATGGGGACAAGTTTTGAGGGGACAGCGTGCACTGGATGGACAGAGGAACATTATGAGTTGACAGGAGATATGCCGAGCAAGAGAGTTCGAAGTGGGACAAGAGATAGGTGCATAGCCAGTGAGGAGAGCATGCGAAAAGGAGCAGGGTATACGAGTAGTTGACGCAAGGGACAGAGAGGTACGACAGAGTGCGTGTGTCAGAGAGGAGAGTGCAGTAGAGAGCAGGTAGATGTGGCGTATGCTGAGAAGAGAGGAGAATGCTGTGGAATGGAGTGAGCCGGAAGAGTGATGGGGCTGAGAGAAGAGTAAGGGAGTCAGGTTGTGTCAGAGAGAGGGTGTAGGGCGAAGGCAAGGGGCAGAGGTTAGACATTGGCCTACGAAGCAAGGACACGTGATAACGGAGATACGCGGGAAGCGACAAAAGTGCTGTATGACAGGTTGCGTCGGGCGGGGTCGGGATGCGCTCGGAAAAGGGCTAGAGGTGACGGCTAGTCGGTCTGTGATACTGGAGAGCACAGCTGGGGGTACGAATAGGGATTGCGGTAGACAGAGTTGTGATGGCCAGAGGGGCGCAAGTATGACGGAAGAGGACAGGAGTGTAATACGGCTCAGAGAGAGAGGAAGTGTGAGTGTGCGCTGAGAAAGAGGATGGGGGGAGCGCTAAGACGGCAGGCTAGCAACAACGGGAAGAGGTAGGAGACTTGATTTTAGAGGGCGCAGAGGGACATGAGGAGAGGATGTCAGGCGAGAGAAGTAATGTGGACATGAGTTGGGAGGGGGTAGCACAGAATGGAGAAAGGGAGAAGGGCAGAGTATTTTAGGTTGCATGGCAAGATGAGAGAAGAATGACGAGAAGGGGCTATTAGTAGGCAGACAGAGAAGAGAATGCGGAGACGTTGATATGGGAGCGCCTTCCCAAGGCGACGGTCAGGACAGGAGCAGAAGCGGGAGCCGTGAGGGCAGTTAGAGCTACGTGATGGAGGCGAGAGGGGAGAATGAGTACGAGAGAATGGAGCATAGGAGGAGGGTGTGACGGGGGGACATGTTGGAGCGTGAAGAGCCCGATGATGGAAGAGGCGATGAGGCGAGAGAAGAGTTGTGAAGCGAGAAAGCGGAGAGGTGAGCTTTGCGGTCGGCCGGGAGGGAGAGGGCCCTATCGACGTACAGAGCGGTCATAAGGATGCGGACCAGATGGAGCGCGGTGATGGCGGACGAGTACTGACAGGGAGGTGAGAGAAGCAGACTGAGGTCCGAGAGAGAAGATAAGTGAGGCGAGGGGGTGGAACAAGTGTAGAGCTAGAGAGAAAGAGAGTAGGACCGAATTTAAAACAGTGGCGGATATGACGGGAGTAGCTATGTGATTGGTGAGAAATGTGAGGGGTGGCGAAGAAAGGAACGAGGTGTTTGAGCGTATGAGGACCGAGAGAGCGGCAGTAGAGACGTATTAAGACCAGGATAGTGAGGGCGATGAGAGGTTAGATGAGAGGAGGTTCAGGGCGAGTAGGGTGTCTGGCTCGTGGCTCGCAATGAGGTATCGGAGTGAAGCGGACGTGTGAAAATGGTCCTAGCTGGCGCGAAGAGAGTGCGACGTGTTGGCGTTAGCTTGGGCTTGAGTAGGCAAGGTGAGCTAGGAGGGGTATCGTGTGTGGGCCGTAGGCACTCAGACCGGTAGCCTAGTGAAGTTCAGGGTGTTTTCGTGATATGGATTCAGCGGGCTAGAGAAGCGAGGACAATGGGTTGAAGTCGAGCGAGGGTGGTAGGATGTGTGTGCTATGAGAGGGTAGTGGGTGTGCGAGGAGATGAGAAGACAGGGGATGTGTGTTCGCCTGTGAGGCCGAGGTGAGGAAGGCAGAGGTGAGTGTGTAGTCGTTGGACGAAGACAGAGAGGGGGGTGTGGGCTGGTCGGGTGTGAGATGTAGGGGAGGTTGGTAGGCGTTAGATAGGGCTGCAATGGACGAGAAGAGGGTAGGGCGTTGACCGTGAGCGGTAGGGTAAAGATGTTGTGGCATGAGGTCAGGCGAGCAGGGGGGAGTGTGGTTTTGTGGGCGACCGGTGAGCGGGTGATACCAATATGCGTAGGGGGTATTGTGTGGCGAGGAGAGGATTTCGTTGTAGCGGGCTTAAGGTGACGACTGAGAGCGGTCGTTGCAATAATTTGTTACTTGTATTGTCATGGACCCTGGTGTAGCGTTGAATGGATCATTGGTGTGTTGGCGCCGACGAGGAGTGTGTGTGTGTGGCGCGAGAGAGGAGGATGATGACCATCTGGGCCAAGGGTAGAAGAGGAGGTTGTGTCGAAGGCAAGGCAAGACAGATGACATTTTTTTTTGCAGTGTAGACAGGATTGGGAGTAACCGGCAGGACAGACGAAATCTGGTGCGAGTAGAGAGGAAGGTGGCAGAAGTGGACGTCAGGGGGATGTTGAGAACTCGAGAGGATTGAGACGGTAGGTCTATGGAACAATGCAGGCGACCTGATGCGACAAAGGGCGCAGGTAGATGGCATGGTAGTGTGTTTGGCGAGAGAGGCCGGCACTGAGTGAGGGAGGGGTGTGTGGATGGATGAAAGAGTGGCATGGGTGTTTAGAGTCAGGTGGGCCGAGGAGTGTGGAGATAGAAACTAAAATGTATGTGCTGCTGAGGGTAAGTGGAGAAATGGGTCGCTGCTGTGGCTCAGATACACGGAAGAGCGAGTGAGCGTATGGTACAAAAGGTGGCAGAGATAAGAAGTAAACCGTGAGTGTGCAAAAATAGCTCGTTTGAGTCTTAGAACAGAGCTCGGATCTAGGCGTGTGTAGTATGAGCAGAGCAGGAATAAAGGAGAGCAGTGTTGTCAGCCGAATCGTATGGAGAGGATAGATGAGCTTGTAAGGCGACATGGAGGCGAAGGAGACGAATTGCGGCATGAGGAACAATCGGCATAGCTGCGCTCGCAGACGCTCGTTGTAGGGACGAATTGGTGAGAACGAGAGGGAAAGAGATAGGGAGACGAGGGCTGTGTGGTAGCTTGGGATTTTTGTAGAGGAGGTGTGCGATATGTAGGAGACAGGGAAGTGTGCCGTCTAGAGGCGATATGAGAGAGTTTATGTTTGATGTATAGGTAGATCGACGGCGTGATGAGAGGGTTAGCCTATGAGAGGTTAGCGTTGGTACCTGTGCTTGTGCGAGAGAATGGAGTAAAGCTAGGTGAAACAGAGGCAGGTGAGTGTGATCTGATGTGCTTTGGTTAGAGAAGAGGTGTATGGTGATTGTGAAGCGAGAGAGAGGGCGAACGGGGGTTAGTAGGAGCCGAAGTGGAAACAGAGGCAGATAAAGGGGCTCGGTATGCACGGGCCCAGAGAGATGGGCGTGTGTGTTGATGTGGGACAAGGGCTGGGTCAGAGGAGTAGAAGGTGATCTTCCATGTGGCCTGTGGACTTGTGAGGAAAGAGAAAGAGGAGATGTGAGTGCTTTTATGGACTGCAGCGAGGCAGTGATGGTGTGATTCGTGGTGTTTGGTGTAGGGCGATATGTCATATGGTGCGTTGTATGCGTCGTAGGGTGGAAAATTGCATAGAGGATAATATGTCGTTAGTGTTGGTGTTATGTGAATCACAGGCAGGATCGCCAGAATGGATCTATTTATGTTGAAAAATCAGAAGAGATAGTCAGTGATATATGAGGTGTTCTGTTTATGTTTTTTATGAAGTAGAGCCTGCTTATTATCTGATAAGAAGAAGGGGGCGTTTAAGTTAGTTATCAGGTGGTGGAGTTTCGTGGAGGGAACAAATCGAGAGCTTGTAGGCGAGAATAAAGCAATGTATTTTATGATCGTGTTAGGGAAGAGAGGACGGAATTGATCGATAGTGTAGACGTGGAGGCCGTCAGGAGGAGGAGATCAGGTGTGGCGAGAGGGCGTGAAAGGGTGGGGGCCAGAGAACGGGTGAGCGAGAGAAGGGAATGAACTGTTGGGGAGACGAGTGGAGAGAGGCAGTCGGGCTGATTGAACAAGGCGGAAGCGAGACAGTGGTATTGGTGTTGGCGAGAGAGACGTGAGTCGATAGGGGTGAGTGTTGTAGAGAGCAAATGGCGAGATGTGTGGGACGAGCAGTGGGATAGTGATTGTGAGAATAGCAGCAAGAGTGACAGCTGGATTGATGTCTTTAGCAGGCAGCGTGACGAGAATGGGGACGAAGGACAGCATTAAAAGCAGAAATGGACAAGGCATGGGTTAGATCGTTGTGAGCGAGAGAGGACGTGTGGGAGAGGAGAGGTGTGGTGTGAGAGCAGAGAGGAGTTGGCAAGAGAGGGGTGTGTGTGCTTCTCGCTCTCTCTGTCTTATTGATAGTGAATGGGAGCTGAGGGCGAGCAGGAAGGGTTGGTGTGCGGTGACAGAGAGGAGACATAGATGGCTTGTGTGTAGGAGCAGGGAAGAGGAAGTGTGTGTCGTCAGGGCGAGTAACAGAGATGAGATATGAAGCCAGAGAGAAGGTTCGTGAATGGGACAATGTTTATAACAACAGATGGACACGCACCAATTAAACACGGGGATGAAGAAGACATTACATAACAGATGCTACTGGGAAAGGCAGAGCTCACAGATATGAGACCAAGTTTCAATTATTAATTGAGGATGGTCAAGGCAAATAAACAGAAATGTAGTGATCCCTCGAAGGAGTAGAAAAGTTGGTTGTGTGTGGAGAGAAGGGTGTGTGATAGCTAGTGGCGCGAGGAGACGTGAGCTGCAGTCAAGGCAGAGAGGTTGTGTTAAAAAGTCACATGAAACAAACAAATTAAACAGAGTAGAACATCGCAGATAGAAGTTGGACAAGGCAGGTAGAAGAGGACAATGGCAGGAGTGACAGATGTGAGCGAGAGAGGGAATGAACAGTGGCGTGGTGTGTTTAGGAGCAGAGTAGGAGTAGACAAGGCAGTGAGGCTCGACGAGTCGGAGGGGGACTGAGCGAGTGGGTTAGATGGGAGAGTAGGTGTCGTGTGTTGGGCCGAAGGAAGAGTGAGTGTGTGTGGGCCGATGAGAGGAAGAGTGGGCGACGGGGGTGGCCTTGTTGTGATAGCCCTACGAAGGTAGTGGACAAGGCAGGCTTAGACAGAAGGACTCGCGAGACAGGAGAGTAGTGGTGTGTGTTGTTATAAAGGCAATGGTGATATTAAGTTACTGGGTCTGTATGTATAGTGAAGCACAGTGTGTGGCTCGTGCGAATCAATGAGAGCGAAGAAGAGGGATAGTGTATAAGGTCGGGCGTCATGGGTGATGTTGTTTGAGTAAATGTGGGCGGGCTCGTAGACAGAAATGGCACAGAGCACTGATCTCGGGCTAGAACAGAGTGGGCGACAATGGTACAAGTCGGTGACAGGAAGACGGGTGTATGTGACACGACATGTGTTGAGGCAGATAAAGGGAGTAGAGCTGGAGGATTCCCAAGGTGAGCGTAGAGGGGTTTTTACAAGAGCAGTTTGGTGTGGGTTAGACAGAGTCGGAGATAAACTTGAGTAGAGAGGGGTTTTCTGCCGGCTGATGAGTGCAGACATAGTGGCGATGAGAGGATGAACTTTGTATCGATGGTTTTAGAACAGTTCCTGATGTTGTGTCGAGAGGAGATGGACAAGATTTTTTATGTCTGCGAGAGAGGGTGTGTAGTGATGGCAGCGAGTAGGGCAGGTAGACAGGAGTGTAGAGTTTGGGGAGGGGTGTGGAGAAGAGGATTGAGAGCGTCTGTGGGTGTAGCAGGGATTGAGAGGTGTGGGCGATGAAGGGCTTATGGTGTGTTTCTGGAGCGAGAGGCGAGGTGTAGAGAGGATTGTGGGCACGAGGAGAAGAAGTAGTGAGACGGAAGCTAGGGGCGAGATGGAGAAGTTGGAGAGCAGGAGAGAGAGTGAGTTGTGAACTAAATGTTTGTTTCAGATCGGCCCCCCATGGACGCGGGCGACAGACAGATATTTGACATTGGTCGTATGACTAGGTAAATAAGAATATAGCCTATTATATATAATTGACAGGCAATGTTGAACATGAGTAATTTGAGCGACGATTAGCACCTAGGATGTGTGTGATGTGACGCAGAAGATTGTCTTCAGTATAATGAATAAGTATTAATGATTATGAGCTAAAAGGCATGACATGGTCTGCGGCAGTAATATATATGCAGTTTGTTTTACTGTTGATTTGCATAGTGTATAGACAGACAATCAAAGACAAGCGGCCCATGTGTGTTACGCCATGGACTTGATGCGGTTATGGATACTACGAGAAAAGATTCATACGAACTTAGTTCTGACGCGCCAAGGTGGGATAAAGTGATCGCCTTTACAAAGGCAGGCTAGACAGGCACGGTAGACAGGTCGCTTGAACGATTGTGTGTGTTAGTTTCAATCAATGGCCATGCCACAAACTCGCTAGCTTGGGGAGACATGAGGCATGTATGCGAGTCTGACAGAGTAGGAACAGGCACCTTAGGCTATGGCTCAGTATGGGTAGACTATGCAGGTTAGATCATTAATTGGACGAAGGCAGGTATAGGTACCGAAGTAAGACCCAAGGTAGTTGTAGGACAGAAATGTTTTCTCTGTGGATCAATGGTGTCTCGAAGACAGGGTCAAAGCAAATAGACGTCTATTCCAGCTTTGTTTTTATGGGACAAGACAGGTTTCAAGGATGGACCAGATGCAGTAGTAGACAGGTTTCGATAGTATAGACGCGCGGTCGGATCGGACCATTAGTGCTAGACGTCGATGGCACAAGTTAGGTTGAGACATATTTATATCTACGTGCAGATGTGTGTGTTGTATTCGGATAGAGACAGGTAGTGGGTACATAGTAACTATGTAATATGGTGGAGGGGTTGGTGAATGGGTCATGAGGTGGTAAGTTTTCGGGAATTGGCGAACCGGATGTTTTTTCGTACTGAAATTTGTGTCGCGGTGCATTTTTCCGATGAATTGAACTATCGGAGATTAATAACATAACACTCTGTAGGGGTCAGCTACTCGCCCCAACGGTGCAGGCGATCAATGCGTAAAGGTATTATACGGCTTTTACTCTTAATATACATAGGCCGTTGTAACAGCCGGTTTTTTGTGAATTACTTGTTGTGTTATTGTTTACCGAATTAGCGATGAAGCCTTATGCGTAAACTATTATTTAAGGGCTCACAGAGTGCTGTGTGGTGTGCGACGATACTGACGTTCGTAGGCATTCACCATATTCTCACCGTGACCAATTGAGAACCATGTGGGAATTGCTTGTGTCATTTGAGTATTGAGAATCTTTGCTTAATCATTTGTAAACGTCTCGAAGGCTCGAAAAAATTTTTAGGATGGTCAATTTATAGCTGTTATTAGCAATGAACTTGCGTAGCTTCTTTTGTTTTTCCGATATTTTAATATTTAAACTGTTTGAGTTTTGCTCAATCTCTTTTCTTTTTTTAATGTTGTTGGTGTCTGTAATGGGGAATTGAATATAATTTATCTCAAAACGTGTTCTTAGTAGTGTATTCTTTAGAAAAGCCAACATATTTTATGCTAGACAGAGCGAGGGGCCGACAAACAATTCAATATTTTTTAATAACTTTCTTTATTTAATTTTGCATAAACAAGCTGTAGACTGACTGGGGCTATTTTTTTAACTATCTAAAATATGTTTTAAAATCCCCGACGACACACATTTTGATTAGGAGCCATACCTAGTAATAAATAAAATATTATTAGATAGTAGATCTGATGTGAATGAACATATTCTTTCACAAACAATACTGCATGGTAGATTTGGATTTGAAGTTCGGATCATTATTCTTGAATTTCCATACCCTTATGTCAATTGGAAAATGAATATTAACATCAGTTCCTCAAACTGGAAATAATGGGAGTGGATCGAGAGGGGGCAGGATGGAAGCTGGTTTAATTTATAGATGCCACTTGAGCAATGGTTGGTGTGGATGTGCTAAGCTGTGTCGGTAGGTGATGTTATT
>CAJDSM010128362.1:1823-11840 GCA_903981925.1 Ostrea lurida | reverse complement strand
CACCGTCAGTGACTACTACTTAACTTCCTTTGTAGATCCGTTTGTCCCAGGTCTTTTCTTCCAATATATAAATCGGACGACCCTTTTTTTGTTTTCACTCACTTCGGCCTCGCCTGTTCTTGCGGTAGTGAGGATAGTGATGTGCAACTGCTAAGTAATCCGTTACTCGCTGCAAAAACTTCCTGAATAGCTGACGTGAACTGAGTGTCATGGTCGGTTAGCCAATTCCTGAATAATACTGCATCGAACCAATGTATTCGTGAGTTTTCCAATCATCGTGAGAATTGTAGTTAAACGTATCCAGGTAAGCAATGTCCGGCAACGAGAAGTAATAGCCGATAACTTTACTAAGGAAATGTCTGCCTTTCAACTCGCACTGAATCTGCAGCAATCTGTTGCGACGGTACGATTCTGCAGGACTGTTGTTTTCAACGTTCTCGGTTTTGTTTTTGGGTGATGAACCTGACAGAATTCACAGCACTTAGTGTACGCTCGATGTCGGTTGAAATTCGGACCACCAATACTGTCCTCTGTGCGCGTTCACGGCAACTTGTTAAGGCCTAAATGTCCCGATGTGTCTTTAACGGTTCTGGCGTTAGAGACTCTGGAAATGACCGATTTAGTATATCTCATTGCTTCTCCCACCCAATTGTTTGCACATAGTAAAATGTTATCCTTGGAAGTTCTTTCTCAATACAGTACAAAAAGGCAATATTAACATGGTGTCAAACCGTAATCATTAATCAAAAAAACATATACAAAAATCGAGTGTTAGGGCAACACGACCTCCGACAAAAGCGAAGTAGGATCCAGGTCCATGGAGGAGAAGCATCCTCTACTGACCGGTCACACCACACCTCGCAAAAATACAGTCAAAAATATCATAAGTTCGATACTCGTTGAATATGAGGAGTGTCGGCGGGGGGGGGGTGTTTTGGTATCTCATGCAAATGAGAAATCTTTATCAAAATTGAAAAAAAAAATTCGTTTCTCCCATTTTATTCACTGAAAATCAGCTTGTGTATGTTAAATCTTACATGGGGGTTTAAATGTCATTTTTTTTACAACTATGGCCAGCCCCAAAATTCTGTTGTTTGTGTTTAAGCAGACCTGAAGACGAATGACTGTAGAATTTTAATCTGTAATTTGTGTTATGACTTGCGATGAGTTCAAACCAAAGATCATAAACTTTTTCATCTTTTTGAAGAAAAGTTCGCATTTGTACTTTCTTGTATGATTGCTTTACAGGCCCGTGACATTCCAGAAGCCGTCTTAACGATGATAAATAAATAAAGGATGAACTCATTTTCATGACCAAACGGACGATTCAACGTCCCCAATCGTCAACTTGCCATTATTTATTGTAGCAAAATTCGTAATCACCTGCATATGGGTGTATTCTCTCAATTTATTCAAACGTAAGAGATTGTTTACCTGATTGACAGTTTTTGAATGAGACAGACTACTTGTTGCTTGCAAGGATTTCAACCAGTTCACGTTAAAGGCAGCATTTCATTAATTCTATGTTAAATGGCAAAGATAAGGAACAGTTGAACAATCTCGCAGTTCCCATATAAATTTACAAAAAAAAAAAAAAAGAATTGGACAAACACGGACCCCTAGATACATCAGAGTAGATCAGGTGCCTTTAAAGCGAGCCAACTACTACTAAAAATTGATGTTGCAGGGTCTTATAACAATTATTCGTTTTAAAGGGGCATGGACCACTTCTGAGGTAAAAATGGTCAATCTTTAGATTTCCATTTTTTAATGTTACAATGTCACTTATGGTATTTCTCAAGGGTCTGCAAAATTTTGAACTCATTTTGAGGTACAATGGAGATACAGCACTTTACCAATTCATCACATGTAAACAAAGCTTGAGTCATGTTTGTTTACCTACATTGAATATGCTAGTATTACGTTTCCGTTTAAAGCAGATTTTTTCAATTACTTAGTTCATTTTCTGAACACAATTAAAACAGTGTTAGTGATTCTCACATGCTCATTGTTTAAACATGGTATTTCTGTGAAGTTAGTCTTGATGTAAACCAAAAAAAACAAGCTCGAGCCTTGTTTACATTGTGAAGAATGAAGTGCTGTATCTCTCTTGAACTCAACCAATTGACGTTTTCAAATTTTTCGGACCATTAGAAAACCGTTTAGTGGGCATTGAAAACTTTAAAAAATGAAATCTAATAATTTGAAAAACCCCATTTTTTTTAGCTTCAGAACGTGTCCATTGCCCCTTAAAGTCATCTTCGCAAATTCTACGTCGCTATAATGACCTTGTTTGCGATTACAAATTATCTCTTAATCAATGTTGACTGATTTGTTTCACACCCTTTCTTAGAATTCATGGACATCGTTTCATTATCAAAGACCACACATACAAGGTCACTTTTCGCTCCACTTTTGCCTTACTGTCAGCCAACAATTAGTCCACATCACATCCGCACTAAACTTTACTCTGTTCCATTGAGAGTTTTTGAAACAAGTTATTAGAAAGAGCCAAAGCTAGTCTACACTTGGATTTTTCAACACCAGAATATAGCTGAATGCAATGATTATGATGTGCCATATCACAGCCTCTTTAAACCACGCGGATTAACGGATAGTACTCCTTCCGAATCTGTGCCGCCTGTTCCTTAAAGCGGAAATTCACTAATTAAAGTTAATTAGATGCCGTAAATATAAGCAACAGTCTTCGTCATAATAAAAGTTCAGTCCTGTATTTCCTGCATATGTTCAATTCAATCCCACCCTGCATTTCCATACAAATATACTTCCAGATTGCATCCAGCTGTTTAATACAGAGCAAACTCTGCATACCTAGATATGACAATATTATACTTAAATTCCACCCACTTGTTCTTTGTTGTTCTCTTCTTTCAACTACAGTCCAGCTGGAATGTCATACTGGTATTGTAAAATATAGTTGAAAATGAGGATCTGAAGATCACAATTCGAAAGGTCCCAAATTCAGAAACCTCGGTCATTTAATTGGCAGACAGAACTTCATCCCATTATGAATTCTGTTCGAAGATTATGCCAGACGATTGGTCAAAATATGAAAAGAAGACTGATACCTTATCAGAATGCGATAAAAAGATAAGAGTAATTGAAAATCCCGTATTAGAACATTATAAGCGGACCCAAAATTACCGTGCCATCTTTATCCTCTGTTGTTTTCGTTTAAACCGGGAAGTGAGTCAATGAACTAGATAGGTAGCATTGAGGAATATGTTCTGGTTCCACCGACAAAAGCGTTGTAACAATATTGTTGTGTCTGTAAGCTTCATTTACTACAACTGCATTTTAAACGATAGCCTTGTATTAAGACTCCACATTTGGTAATCTATCCACTCCTACTGCCCTTTCAAAGACGAAATTCTCAAATCATGCTCAGTTTTAAACAACATTTAAATATCCCAGTCAATGGACGGAGAGAATATGAACTACCGAGACCTATTACTGGATTCCAAAACTGCATAAAACCCCTTACAAACAAAGAATATGCTGGATCTAGAAATGTTTCCACCAGGCCCCTGTCTAACTCCTCACGAAAATTAGTGACGAGCTGTAAGAGCAACTTCAGAAGTATTGTGACTGAACAATGCAGAATTGGTGTAAATCCAAATGTGGATTCCTAAAAACTTCTATGAATTTGAAATCCAAGAAACCTCACATTCAACAACATCAAAACATATGACTTCTCAACAACTTTACACACCATCCGCATTTGATAAATTAAAACAAGCTTTGTAACATATAGACAGTTGCTTCTTAACAAAAATGGAAAAAGGAAATATCTATCTAGTGCATCAGCACTTCAAAAAATTATTTTGTTAAACTCCACTCCCCGATTCTACACACAAGTACTCTGAAGTAATATCAAGGCAATGCGGAGTTCCTCATTACAATATCTTTTAAGTTTTTGGCATCAGGTCTTCCAACAGTCTTGGGATTCCAATGGGCACTAATTGCTGCTCCTTTTTAGCTGACCTATTTTTATATTCTTGTGAAGCAGAATCATTCAAAAGCTCTAGCCATGAAAAGAAGAAATCTCTAGCGGTGGCCTTTAATTCAACGTTTCGATATACTGACGATGTTTTACTATCAATAATAATGATTTTCATTCATATGTCATTCAATATATCCCAACGAACTAGAAAAATTAAAGGACAGCACAGAGTCTTTCCATGTCTGCTTCGTACTTGGATATTTATTGATAATTGCCATTAACGGCAACACTAACTACTCAAACTTTATGACAAAACGGGACGATTCAGCTTTCTCCATCGTCAGACTCCCATATTTATGTAGCAATATTCCATCATCACCTGCAATGGTGTGTATGTTCTTCAACTTGATTCGATAAGCAAGAGCTGTTCTGCGTTGACAGTTTTTGAATCGAGGAAGCTACTTACAGACCAAGTTGTTTTGCAGTTTCAACGTCACGTTTAAAAGCAGGCATTTCGTAAATTCTATGGTCGTTTATAACAAGTTAGTTTACCAATATGACCTATTCATTGAGTCCAAATGCTGTCTGATGTGTTCATAGCCTAGTTAAAGCCTGTCACACATCTTGGTGTTGACTGCGGACTGTTCCGTTGGCCTGAATCGGGACGTGGGCTCACGGCGGGTGTACGGTCAAACAGGGCTGCTTATCCTCCTAGGCACCTGATCCCACCTCTTTGTGTCCAGGGGTCCGTGATTGCCCAACTCTTTTTTTCTGTATTCTATTTAGGCTTACAGATTGATCACTGTCTCGACTGTTCGTTATCTTTGCCTTTACACTGTCATGTTCGTATTAGATTTCACAACGGGTAATCCCGTTTACCTTGTTTCGAGTAAGGGCTCACGGCGGGTGTGACCGGTCAGCAGAGAATGGTTTCTCCTCCATTGTATCTATTCCTGCCTTCGCTTTTGTCGGAAGTCCATGTTGCACTACATTCAACTGCGCCGTGAGCCTTATCCGAATACAAGGTAAACCGGGATTACCCGTTGTGAAATCTAATACGAACATGACGTGTAAAGGCAAAGATACGAGACAGTGATCAATCTGTAAGCCTAAATAGAATACAGAAAAAAAGAGTTGGGCAATCACGGACCCCTGGACACAAAGAGGTGGGATCAGGTGCCTAGGAGGATAAGCAGCCCTGTTTGACCGTACACCCGCCGTGAGCCCACGTCCCGATTCAGGCCAACGGAACAGTCCGCAGTCAACACCAAGATGTGTGACAGGCTTTAACTAGGCTATGAACACATCAGACAGCATTTGGACTCAATGAATAGGTCATATTGGTAAACTAACTTGTTATAAACGACCATAGAATTTACGAAATGCCTGCTTTTAAACGTGACGTTGAAACTGCAAAACAACTTGGTCTGTAAGTAGCTTCCTCGATTCAAAAACTGTCAACGCAGAACAGCTCTTGCTTATCGAATCAAGTTGAAGAACATACACACCATTGCAGGTGATGATGGAATATTGCTACATAAATATGGGAGTCTGACGATGGAGAAAGCTGAATCGTCCCGTTTTGTCATAAAGTTTGAGTAGTTAGTGTTGCCGTTAATGGCAATTATCAATAAATATCCAAGTACGAAGCAGACATGGAAAGACTCTGTGCTGTCCTTTAATTTTTCTAGTTCGTTGGGATATATTGAATGACATATGAATGAAAATCTATTCATTCATGATTAGATCAAAACTCGTCGTATATCGAAACGTGGATAAAGGCCATCCGCTAGATGATTTCTTCTTATTCATGGCTAGAGCTTTTGAAGATTTAGCTTCACAAGCAATATAAAAATAGGTCAGCTAAAAAGGGCACGCAATTAGTGCCCATTGGAATTCACACAGACTGTCGGAAGACCTGTATGCAAAACTAACAAGATTATTTGTCATGAGGAACTCCAGCATGCCCTTGAATTACTTCAAGTCACTTGTGTGTACGAATCGGAGTGGAGTGTTAACAAATAATTTCTTATGAATGGGCTGAATGACGTAGAATAAGAATATTCCTTTTTTCCATTTTTGTTAAGAGCAACTGTCTAAATAGTGTACAAGACGCTTGTTCTTACACTTTATCAAATGCAGGTATGGTCGTGTAAAGTGTGAGAAGTCATATGTTTTGATGTCGTTGAATGTGAAGGTTCTTGGATTCAAATTCACTAGAAGTTTTTAGGAATCCACATTTGGATTTACACCACATTCTGCATGTAGTTGTCACAATAGCTTCTGAAGTTGCTCAAACAGCTCGTCAATAATTATTCGTGAGGAGTTAAGACAGGGCTGGTGGCAAACATTTCTAGAGTCCAGCATATTCTTATGTTTGTAAGTGGGTTATTATGCAGTTTTGGCATCCATAATAGGTCTACGGTAGTTCTATATTCATTCCGTCCCATTGACTGGAGATATTAATAAATGTGTCTTAAAACTCAGAAGCAGAATTTCGCAAGAATTTAGTCTTTCTGAAAGGGCAGTAGGGAGTGGAATAGATTACCAAATGTGGAGTCTTAATACAAGTATCGTTTAAAATCAGTTGTAGTAATGGCCTACAGACACAACATATTGTTACAAGCTTTTGTCGGTGGAACACAGAACATATTCCTCATGCTAACCATCTAGTTCATTGATCACTTTCCCGGTTTAAACGAAACACAGAAGGGATAAGTGGCACGGATATTTTGGGTACCGCTATAATTTCTAATACGGCGACTTTCAATAATCTTATACTTTTTTCGCATTCACATAAGGTATCAAGTCTTCTTCTTGCTATTCTGGACCATCGTCTGGCATTAATCTTCAGACGAGTCTCATAATGGGATGAAGTTCTGTCGCCAATTAAATGAACCGAGGTTCTCGAATTTGGGACCTTTCGAAAATTGTGAATCTTAGCATCCTCATTTTCAACTATATTTATCAATACCAGTAATGACATGTCTCAGCTGGACTGTAGTTAGAAAGAGAGAGAACAACAAAGAACAAGTGGGTGATTCAGGTATAATATTGTCAGATATCCTAGGTACTGACAGGAGTTTGCTCGTAGTTAAACAGAAACATAAGGGACTGCAATCTGGAAGATATTTTAGGAAATCAAGGGTAGGGATTGAATTGACACATATGCGGAAATACAGGACTGAACTTTTTTATGACGACAGACTTGCTTATATTTACGCATCTCATTACTTTAATTAGTGAATTTCAGCTTTAAGGAACCAGGCCGGCAAGATTCGGAAGGAGTACTATCCGTAATCGCGCGTAGGTTTAAAGGGCTGTAGATGATGGCAACATCTCTATAATCATTGCATTCAGCCTATATATATGTGTTGAAAATTCCAGTGCTAGACTAGCTTGGCATTTTCTAATAACTTGTATCCAAACAACTTCAATGGAACAGCAGTTAAAGTTTAGTACGGATGTTGATGTGGACCTAATTGTTGGCTGACACTAAGGCAAACAGTGGAGCGAAAAGTGACCTTGTATGTGTGGTCCTTTGATAATGAAACGATGCATGATTCTAAGAACAAGGGTGTGAAACAAAATCACGTCACACATATGACTTAAGTAGATATAATTGTAATCGCACACAGAGGTCCTATTATAGCGATCGGTAGAATTTGCGAAGATGACCTTTATAAAGGGGCTGGACAGTCTGAAGCTAAAAAATGGGTTTCAAATTTAAATTTCCATTCTTTTAAAGTTATTCAGTGGATGCCCACTAAACGGTTTTACTAATGGTCAGCGACAAAATTTGAAACGTCATTTGTAATGAGTTTAAAGAGGATACAAGCACTTCATTTCCTTCACCAATGTAAACAAGGCTCGAGCCTGTTTTTTGGCTTTACATAAAGACTAATTCACAGAAAATACGCATGTTTATAACAAAATGAGATGTGCAGAATCACTATAACTGTTTGAATTTGTGTTCAGAAAATGAACTAGATAATTGTAAAAAATCTGCTATTAAAACGTGGAACGATATACTAGCATATTCAAATGTAGGTAAACAAAGCAAGACTCAAGCTTTGTTTTACATCTGATGAAATTGTAAGTGCTGTAATCTCCATGTACCTCAACAATTGACGTTCAAAATTTCTGCAGACACCATTGAACAATACCATAAGTGAACATGTAACAATTAAAAAAAATGGAGAAATCTCAATTGAACCATTTTAACTCAGAAGGTGGTCCATGCCCCTTTAAAAGCGATAAACTTTTCTGATAAGCCCTGCAACATCAACTTTTTTACGTTATGTAGTTGGCTCGCTTTAAAGGCCACCTATCTACCTCTGATGTATCTTAGGTGGTCCGTGTTTGTTCCAATTCTTTTTTTTTTTTTTTTGTAATTCTAATATGGGACTTGCGAGATTGTTAACTGTTCCTTATCTTTGGCTCATTTACATAGAATTAATGAAATGCTGCCTTTTAAACGTGACTTGCTTGAAATCCTTAGCAAGCAACAAGTTGAGTCTTGTCTCATTCAAAACTTCATCAGGTAAACAATCTCTTACGTGTTGAATAAATTGAAGAGATATACAACCCCATATGCAGGTGATTACGGAATTTTGCTACTAAATAATGGCAAGTTGAACGATTGGGAAGTTGAACATCGTCCCGTTGTTCATGAAAATGAGTTCATCCTTATATTTATTTATTCCATCGATTGAGACGGGCTTCTTGGAATGTCACGCGCCTGTAAAGCAATATCATACAAGAAAGCTACAAAATGCGAACTTTTAGTCAATACAATATGAAAAGTTTATATTTTGGTTAAAACTCTCCAAGTCAGTGAACACAAATGAACAAGATTAAAATTCCTACAGTTCACTTCGTCTTCAGGTCTGCCTTAAAACACAAACAGACAAATTTTGGAGAGTAAGGGGCTGGGCCCATAGTTTGTTACAAAATAAAGATTGACTTTGAACCCCAATGTAATTTAACATACACAAGCTGATTTTCAGTGAATAAAATGGAGAAACAATTTTTTTTTTTCAATTTTGATCAAAGATTTCTACATTGGCTTGAGATAACTCAAAACACCCCCCCCCACGCCGACAACTCTCATACGTTCATCGACTATCAACGATGTATCGAATTATGATATTTTTGACTAGTATTGTTATGGACGGTGTGGTGTGACCGGTCAGTAGAGGATTTGACTTCTCTCCAATGGACCTGGATCCTCTTCGTCTTTTGTCGGAGTCTGTTGACCCTAACACTCGATTTTTGATATGTTTTTTTGATTAATGTTTACGGTTACACATATGTTATATTGCCTTTTTGTACTGTATTGAGAAAGAACTTTAGGCATAACATTTATACTATGTGCAAACAATTGGGGGGCAGAAGCAATAATTACTAAACTCGGTCATTTCCAGAGTGCTCTAACGCCAGAAAACCTTAAAGAACATCGGGACTTTAGGCCTTAACAATGTGCCGTGAAACCGCGCACGAGGACCAGTATTGGTGGTCCGAATTCAACTCGACATCGAGCGTACTCATCTAATGCTGTGAATTCTGTCAGGTCATACCAAGAACAACACCGAGAACGTTGAAAAACAACAGTCCTGCAGAATCGTACCGTCGCAACAGATTGCTGCAGATTCAGTGCTTGAGTTGAAAGGCAGATCATTTGTCCTTGTAGTTATCGGCTATTACTTCTTCGTTGCCGGACATTGCTACCTGAGATACTTAACTACAATGTCTCACATGATTAGGAAAACTCACGAATACAATTTGAGTGCGATGCGAGTATCTATTCAGAATTGGCTAACTTGCTCTACCGATGGTAACACTCAGTTCACGTCAGCATCTCAGGATAGTTTTTGCAGCCGAGTTAACGAAGATTCTTGCATGTTGCACATCACTAGTCCTCACTACCGCAGAAACCAGGCGAGACCGTAGTGCGGTGAAAATATCAAAAAAAGGGGTCGTCGTTATATATTGGAAAGAAAAGCCTGGGACAAACGACTTACAAAGGAATTATAGAGTAGTCACTGACGGTG
>CAJDSM010128353.1:0-12266 GCA_903981925.1 Ostrea lurida | reverse complement strand
ACATTAAGCAAGATCATGCTAATGCATATCGGATTTTTTTAAAGTCGGAGGCAACTACAACAAAAAGTTGATGCTGCAGGGTTTAACGAATCTCGTTTTAAAGTAATAATTTTCGCAAATTCTACGGTTTGCCTATACATGACCTTTTGTTTGCGATTGAACAAATTATCACTAAGTCATCATGTTGTGATTTGGTGTCATACCTTCTTTGTTTAGACTGCAGTTTCCTACTAGATTTGACATACGGGTAATCCCATTATAGCTTTATTTCGAACTATAGGGTTCAATCGGCGGGTGTGACCGGTCAGCAGAGGACTGCTTACTCCTCCCATGGCAAAACATGATCCCTACTTCGCTTTTGGTCGGAGGTTCGATGTTGCCCTCTCACAAATCCTCCTATTTGGAACCCCTCACGTTTGCAAACACGCTGATTTTGTAACATTATGTGCACCCAAGGTTTGGCGCAAGATCAAGAAATGTTTTTTGGTAAGATTGTAGAAAGTTGATTCGAGACAAGGTCTGCATTTATGTTTTTGGTTACTCTGATCTCGGTTGATGAGGTTTTAGTGATGCCAATAGTTGAATTGATGAGAAAAATTGATGAGAACGACGGCAAAATGCTCGTCCAGCGGGCAATGACCTTTCCAGCTGTAATCTGCCATTACAGTAGACATAACCGACTTCATTTGTGAAGTGTAAATTTTATTGTGCGCACAATAGTAAATGTAGTGACCGACTTTACTTATTTATAGTTTTTCTTTTGAGAAGTTTGCGTGGTCAGACTAATGGTATCTTGAATTCATAGACACTTTCTTAAAAAGAGAATGGTGGGTCGGCTTACAGTTATTGGTACAATTTGCATGTGAGCGTTTGTCGGAGGACGTCATTAACGCCTTAAAAACTGAAGGGATGAACAACAGAATATTAGAAGGACCTCTTATCACACACATAAAAATTAAATCATCCAAATAGTGATTCTGAGCATGATTTGTGAGTGAGCCAATGTAAAATGAATAAAACTTGTCAATAGCACACAGAGTAATTGAACACTCAAATTGGATTATCTTATCAAAATAGTACTTGCACTGTGAAACAGAACCCGAGCAACTTTCTTTGTGAGAGAAATCCCACAGGGATACAAGAGAAGCTTAAATGCTGATGTGCAGGTCGGCCTTGGCTAAATTGCTAGCATTCCAAGTTTTCTTAAATGAATTGTGTGCTGCTTAGTTATGTTGGTTATAATGCACTAAACATACTTAGGAGTTGACTAAAATTATTAATGGCTGCATTTTTAAGGATATGACAAGAAGGGGGGGTGGTGTAATGGAAGTCGCATATTGTCATCTTTTTCGGTACCAAGCCTTATAGGGAGACTTGCAGAATTGGTTAATGGTGGAAAACTAAGAGGGCCAACAACACGTCCAAAGTTTACTTCTTAATTAGAATCAGAATGGAGAATGTGAGATTGGTAGACTCACGCGATTGTTTGTACTCTCGATGGATTATTACTACTTACGCTATACTGAATTTTAACAAATAATTAAAATAAAACCCTTCTCTATATAGAATCCGCAACCCTTCTATCCCCTCTATCATATTTTGCATTCAATTCGCAATATTTTATTGTGTTGTTCCCAAAAAATAATTGGAACCATTGTTTTTGAGCATATAATTTATGTGGTTAGTCTCCATTCTTGTGAGAGCAACTTATGCTGGTATCTGCAAGAGCTTTGAAATATCAATGTGTGTTTATATTAGTTCCTTTGTTTATATTGAGAATACCACCCATTTTTGAGTCTTAATTTTAACCGGGATGTACGGCAGCACAGATAATCTCTATCGGATACTACAGGTTCTTTTATATTTAGGTTGGATTATTGTTATATCGACTCACCAACTCTAATCCGTATGTGGCGCACTTCGACTGAGAGTAATATACTGTCTCGGGGAGGGTTATGACTCTCCGGCGCAACAATATTTGGTTGAAGGTGGGTCGTCTTATGAACGGAAGGAGATGAATATGTTTGCTTGCAACCGTTTTTTGAGGAACGGGAGGCTTTTCTCTCGCTGTCTAGATGCTCCTCGTAAACATTGGCGGGATCGGTATCTGGATTCGAATGCAGTTTATAATATGAAACACGTCCTGGCTAGTGTCGCGTCGCACTTATCTCTCGAGCTGAGACGAGTAACATCCCAATGAATTCGTTAATTAACGTCGAAACCCATAGCCATCTGGTCTTGTCCCTCGACAGAGTCGCAAGGCGAGCCAGTGAATGAGGAGAGGACTCAGACCTCGTACAGCATGCAAGAAGCACTACGTGCTAAATTAATTAGTCTATCAAGATCTTGTATACAAACAATATTGATTAAAGTACGCCAAACGTTCTTCTGAACACGATACACCGATTAACACAAATGCACGTTTATTGGATCACAATACACGAACAATTCGATATACTGTATGAGAGAGCTGCACGATCGATAGCATAAAAGCAAAACCTAATAAACTATGTAAGAGAGGAGCCTGATAAACGATGTTCACGAGATAGACCTGATGAACAGCAAAACACGATAAACGATGCTTCAGCGATAAAACAAGAATACTGATAGACAATGTTGTAAAATAGAGCAATTTAAACGGAACGAAATTTGTATTACTACAACAAAAATGGCACGTTCTTTTATGTGAAAAATATACATTGAACCGCCTGCTGAGTCACAAAAGAGTTGAATGCTAAATTCTAAACTCACGCTTGCACTATTTATATAGACAAAAAGACAATTTTGAGAGAGAGAGACAACAATCTTTCTCGCGCACACAAAATAAATGAACGACTATTGTCAATGACATGAAATATCCTAAATAAACCATCTGCCACTATCGATTTTCCCTGGGGTCAGATTTATCCTCAGGTGGAGTCCCAGGTGCTTTATTATACTCAGGTTCCAAAAGAAGCCCGAATTTTTGAATATGAGTAAGTCATAAGTCCGGAATGTGTCAATTAGATACTAGTCTACACGAAGATACTTTCCCACATGCTGAAGAGTTTCAGGCGCGAAGAAGGAGGAGTAATACAGCACGTTTGGTTCAAATTAGTAAAAGGTCCATATGACGATATACTTCAAAAATGAACTGTATAAATTTGGTATACAAATGCACAACCTAACCAACCATATTCCAATTCAAGCAAATCCTATAAACACGATTAACTGCTGATACTAAACGCCTTGATATGTTTTGGAAAAAGCGTAATTCGCCCTCATCTAACTTTTATAACTGTATACCGATAATTAGTAGTGTTTCCCTTGCTTCATCATATTCATAGATTACAAAAATTTTCCCTTCAAATTTCCTAAAGAAGATCCGTCTATAATTTCAATAATCAACAATGTCGGTTTTATTTGTTTCAACGATATGTTATATCTTAGAACAGAAAGCATTCTAACAATGCAAAGAATTGATTTGTTATATTAGCACTGATGTCATATTTTATAATGAATTCAAAATTCTGTGTTTATTTTCATAGAGAAGGTGCCAAGAATAATTTTAAGTAAGACTGCATTTGACAACAATATGGAAATCAACCCAAGGTGTCAAGGAAAGAGTCACATAAATCACAATGTCCCAGAGAAACAGAAATAATTGTAGCCGAATAGAGTAGCTAGAGTCCATTGTCAAAGTAGTAAGTTTAAGTGGATAATTGACGGTGTGTGTAAATAAAGCGTGTTTATATAAAGGTTGGTAACCTCAAAACATAATGTTTTGTTGGTGTCTGGCATTCATTTTTGTGAAAGATCTGAATTTGCGGCGTCCATTACAACAATAGTAACGGTAACTGATAGTATTTTTCAATACCACAAGTATGCTCAAAATTAACATTCACTGGTATAACTAGTAAACTTAATATCTAAGGATCTGAACAAGGGAATCATTGCTTGACAGATACTAAATCAGTGTTTTGTATAAGCCGTCATAGCGCATTAATAATCGTCAGATCCCCCGACTCAAGACGATTGTTGGATCACGAGTTGACGTTTAATATTAGTTAGTTGTAAGAAGTAATAGCTACAAACATGTGCGATTTAAAATATTTTTTTTCAAAAAATAAAACGTTTATTATATTGACATGTTGAAGTGTAATTCTTGCACTATACCTCTATTTATAGTTATAATAAGAAATGATCTTATATTTTTTTCCGGGTGATGCAGGTATCAGCCGAATTTTAGACGGTAAAACTCATCGATGCGCGAAGCGCATTGATGAAAAGTTGTACGGTCAAAATTCGGTGATAACCTGCATATCACCCGAAAAAATATAAGATTTATTTCTTTATCATTTTAATTTTAATATTACAACTACAAAACAATGTCTATAGACTTTACTTGTTTGTTCCTGGTACGTGATCGAAAATCACAGAATTCTTAAAAGGGTGTTTTAACACAATGAGAATCCGCGCTAGGTGATCACGTGAAAATGGAAAAATGTAATTTTATGATTTAGAATGACAAAATCAATAAAAGTCAATACAGGAGAGGAATATTTTATTGTATAAGGATTATGATTACGTACATAGTGATTCAATGAGATATATTAGATGATCGGGGAGATTCGCTAATTTGGGAATTTGGGACGAGCCTTAGTCCCAGCAAGTGCTATGGTTTGACTTCAACGCCCTGTATAAAAGCTAAGGAAGTCTTCACGATGTTGTGTTGCGATAAAAGCGTATACAAGCAAATATTGTAGCGGGCATCAACCGATCTGGTTTTAATCAGAAATCCGTTGGGCCTGTTTCTTGTGTTTGGGCGAAACGTCAAGAAATATATTATAGCGATGCAAAAGAATCTGGACCGCACAAAAGACCAATAAATCTGAGATAGAGACCTCAAGTCTAAAAATTTTGAATTAGCTCGTTATATTCTTAAGAATTAATTGTTCAAAAGGTACTATGTTTAAAAAAAACAGCTACAGGTGTTTTTAAACAAAAAGAAAATCTAAAATGCAACCAAATTGCTGGGAATTTTTATTTTTTTAATGAAAAAAAGTATGTAATTGTCAAATGAAGTAAGTTGTTAATTTCAAAAGTTAGCATGGATTTGAAATTTAGAACTTTTCTCAAGCGTTTTATGGTCGCTGCTGGTTGGTGACGTCAGATATTGTAGCGAGTAATCAAGAATCTGGTTTTAACTGAAGCGCGTTTGGCTGTTTGGCTGCACATCTTCAATACGGGTTTCGCTCTGAGCCTAGCTACAAATTACAAGCATGGGTAACAGCCCCTAGCTCTCACTTTATCTTCTGAAGTTAAGCATGCTCAGACATAGGCCTCGTAGGCTAGGGTGGAATGTAGTAAAACTGAAAAAAGGAAAAATTAGCATTGATTAGGCGAGTTTAAAGTTGGATAACCAAAAACAAAGGGTGCATTTAACACCGACATGTAACGAAATGTCTCCGCACGTTTCAGATGTGTTAGAGTGCCACGCCAATGTTAAACTCCTGTTGAACTCGTACGCGGAAATGGATAAGCCAGTGGGTGGTATATGATGTCAAAAGAAAGGGACCCAGCCAAATACCTATCAAGATGGACTCGGAACATCGGGACATGGGAATGCTGCAGGCCGGCATACAAAAGGTTTCCAAACATGGCCATAAGTCTTAACGCTCGTTTTCTTGTAAATGAGTAACATTGCATGTCTGTTCTTTATTTATATCCAGTTTATTTCGGGTTTTTCATTGTAGGCGCCACCGGCCGCGGGAGGAAAGATTTCTTATGTTTTTAATACTGTTTGTCCTTTTTTTACCTCCAAAATCCGCAATCATCTGTTTTAAATTGTGGGTAAATTTTAAATAAAACGTAAATTTTTTTAAAATGAAATTTTTGTAATTTTGAGATACGTGTTTTATTATATTTGGCATGGTTATACCATGAACTTTTAAAACTGGATTTTTTAACTTGATTTGATTGATTATGTTTCTGATTCGTGAAAGCAAGTAATTGTTATCTTACTGTGGTGATGATTTTGTATGCTGATGTATAAAGGGCTCTAAGATTCGATATGTGCGGCATAGTTGTTTGTGTGCTCAACATCTGGACTGGTAAGTATAATAAATTTTGGCCCTTATAATTTTTTGTTGTTTTTTGGTGGCAAAACTGTAATGTTCATTTTCGACGGCATGAACTATGGTAGTATACAAAAACTGTAGAAGGCTTCAGAAAGGAGCCGCATCAATTTTAAGCAAATGAAGTGGAAGCAATTATATTTAACAAGAGCAGCGCTACTGGCTTATTCCCATGATTGAATGGAGGTATTATTAGGGCCCGCCGCTCGAGTATGCGGGCGGAAGGGGGGCCGCTATAGTTAATCGGATGTGCTTTTCCGGTCGCCGTCGGGCGTCACATATAAAGAATATTTTGCGGGCTGGCAGATACACTTGATAGGGCTTGTCACCAATTACTTATATGAAAAACTTTAGGAACAGTGTTAATATTCATAGTTAGTCGGCTCCCTATTTTGAATTTTGGGTAATTAATTTCTGATAATCCGCGACCTATACGCGTTTCAGAAAATAGCGGAACTTTTTTATGAAAAAAGTCGGTAAAAGGCAGGTTTTCTAAGGCGAATGAACTTAAACAGGGCTTGCCACGGCAATGTAATAAATGAATACTTAGTAGTGCACATATCCACTATTGAGAGTCAAAGCTCCTTTTTCGATTTGGGAAAATTTGCTGATTAATCACGTATGTGCAGAAATATGGATACTTTTTTCCCTAAAATTACAAAATGGTGTATTTTTCTCAGTTTTCTAAGCTGCCAATAATCTGCAAAACGGGCTTTTGAACTTAATCAGACCTCAATACCAGGTCAAAGGCTCCCCTTTTGGTTTTGGAAAAAAATTTTGCTGATTTTCCCCATTTTCGAGTATAATTGAAGTTTTTCTTTATAAAAAAGGGATAGTATCCTCAAAAAATGTTTAGGGCAGGAAACTTGTAATGAACAGTTTTGGAGAGTGTTAGAAAATTCTTATCCTCTCGCAAACCTGGTTGTTGGAGAGATATAATCAAGTCACTCTTGCGTAGTCGCTAATAAGATACTTTGGTGTTTGTTTGTGTATGGAACTGCTACTGTGCACAAAAGATAAAAAGCATGATAGGGTATTCATCTGCAAGAGGATCAATCAATAGGGTTCACAGTTCAATGATCAACTATTTGAGCTAGCTGGCCTAAAAAATCACGTGAACAAAGTTGAAAGACAACATGGCTATGCACATTATCAAGAAGCTTTATCATAAAAGCCATTCACATTAAGAATGTTGGGCCGCCATAGGAGAAATAGTATGAAAAACCCTACTTATTTATAAAGGTCGATTGAATCGAGGTCATAGGCTTAAAGTACGTTCCAATACTTTAAAAGTTCTGTTTACCAAGGCTAACATATTTTGCTAACTACCTTTAATCAGGCGTAAACAAAGTCTTGAATAATACTAACCAAAAAGAAACGCTATGAAAGACTTATTAACGCCTTACTAGCAGATGGTTGTTGCATTTTACATACAATATCGATATGGGGAGTACACACACTCTCTATTTTTTCAAAAAAATCAAAAATTTAGCAATTCACATAAGTATGATCTTCAATAATTTTATTTTCGCAGAGGCTAGCCAAAACACCACATCAATTACTTGATGAACTACATAATAATAAAGCAATGTATCTTTGGTTTTTTTAAACCCAATAAAAAATGTGCGGCAATGATTTTTAAGCAGCGAGTAATGTTTATTTTTTTTCTGGAAAAATCGTACTTTCCAGACTTGAGAAGGGTCGAAAAAACCTGGAAAAAAATGTCGGCAATAAACGGAATTTTAAAAAAAAATTGAGCTGTTTAACATAACATTTTTTAAAAAGACAATTGTTATCGGGAGTTATATCTTAAGGGGTCACACACTATTTGCTTTTTATCATAATTTGCCCATGTAGGTTTTTCAAAAAAATAATCAATTTTAACAAGTTATTAAAGACCACGCCTTAATGACAATTTGCACTTTAACAAAGAAATTGTTAGATAAGCTTTAAAAGATAGGTAAAAGATCTCCGCAAGAAGAATAAAATATTATTCAGCAAATCATGCTTAGATTAAAAACATACAAGGTATACATGAATTTGAAAATATTTTAATCATGTCGGGCAAATAAAATAGTGACAGACAATACTGGCTTAAGAAGGGGGGGGGGTTGGGGTAAGTACTGATGGGCGCTAACATTTTTTCCATCGAGAGTTTTGCTATCTAAAGCGGCCTACTGAGCATGTACGAAATAGTGCATGATACGGACATTTAAGAGTTCTAAATATATTAATTATATAAAGGAGCGAATGAAGATGCAAGTAGCAACATCTATTTACATATAAAATAGCTAGATTCTAAAATACTAAACATGAGAACCAGGGGGGTGGGGGGGAGGGGGGTGTGAGGGGGGGGGGGGGGGGGGGGGGTGCGGGGGCGGTGGGGGGGGGTGGGGGGGGTGGGTAGGGTAAAAGTATTGCATGTCTAAGCTTTCTTTCCTGGCATTTTCAAAGCCACCTGATAACAAATACAATGTACATAATAAGTCATATAGCAGATGCATTTAAAAACTGCTAAAATATATATTGAATTAATATAAAGGCAATTGTAATTGTAAGTAAAAATCATTTACATTAAAATGCTCAACAGCGTAAAAGCTGATTGTTGTGGCGGTGTTTTTTAAAAACACCCCCCGCATATCACGTAGGGTATCGTTGCAGTGACGCGTCGTCTCAATTTATGAAGTGAAATATATCTTGAGTGATGTTTAAACCAATAATCACCTCAAATTAACAAACCTTTATTTTCTGTGAATCTTGATTAGCATTTTAATGTGGCGATGACCAAAAAAATTTTCAATTGCCGGGAAATATGTGGGTCAGGCACTCTAAAATTAAAAATACGCGGAGGGCGAAAAACTAAACCGATTAACCTTAAGGTGCATATATTGACTAATTTCTTAAAAGTATAATTATCTTTGGAACATTGGATATAAGCTAAGGTGCATGCCATCCAGATGATCTAACTACCTTCTATACTGTATTAACGGCTCACCTAGTGGCGCGGGGCGCCTTATATCGTATGTTGGCCACATCAACATTTTTAGGTCACCTGGTTAAAATCAGGTGACGGCTATTAGCAATTGGTTTTCAGTCGCGTCGTTGTGGGGCACTTTCGTTCGTCGTCCGTTAACATTGAATTTTTTTTAACACTTCATTGATAACTACTAGTCCATTTCTTTTCAAAAATTGGTATGAAAGGGCCATCTTTTGGTACAAGTCGGCCACATAAATTGGTAAATTTCGAGGTCTCTTGCGCCGGCCCTGGGGGGTGGGGGCGCAAATAGTGACCATTTTCCAAACCATCTTCTGTCAATCCAACCGCGAACCCAATGGCCTCGAGAGAAAATCTAAAATTGGGCATAGTGGATGTCGAGCAGGAAGGGCCTCTACGCAAATTGTAAAATTTGGTGATCCCTTATGTTCATGTACATCCCCGGGGTAGGGGTTCTGAACGCCTACCAGGGCGGGGGGGCCAAAAACTTGGTTACAAATAGTATTATTGTGTAAAACATTTGAAAAGAACAGTCCTTCTTTAATGCTATTGAGAATAGTAAGATTAAAACTATAATGGTTATATTTGGAATGAGGGGCACCCAGGGCGCGAGTTTTCTATTATAAATTAAATTGTAAATTTTGCAATGATCGCTAGGGGTCAGGGGTTTTATGTATTAGGGTGTGGGGCCCAAAAATGGTCATATTGAGGAATATGTGTTAAACATTTTGAGGCTTTTTAAAAACTTGCTTGAATAACCACGAGTCCATTATTGCTTTTCTGAAAGTAGGGTATGAAAGCTATTTGGGAGCAAAGGGGCACTTAAAAAATTGTAAAATTTTTCAGGGTCTTTTCCCCACCCCTGGGGGTGGGGGGCAAAAAACGTGCTCCAGATCAAGTGAACGGCAAGACTTTTCAACCCCATGCATTTCTTCTTTGCATTACCTATGGCCATGTCTGAGAGAAAACCAAAATTGGGGGCATAGTGTGTAGAAGGGCATTGGAAAGTGCGCTGCTAACGCCAAAATTGTAAATTTGGTGATCGCCTGAGGCGGGGTAGAGGTTGCTGACGGCCCAGGGCGTGGGCCCAAACGCTTAGGTTGGTTAGCATTAGTGTGTATATTATAGTAAGACATTTGAAAAAAGCCATCTTTTTTAATGCTAATGTGATATTAAATCCTGTGAAACTAAAATGGATTTTTGAATAATAAGGGAGTCTTTTAATCAAATATTGGGAATTTCAATGAATGCTATGGGGTAGGGGTTTTAAGTATTATGGCGTGGGGCCAAAAATGGTCATTGATGAATGTAGTTAACAAGTTGAAACATTTTTAAAACTTCTTCTTGATAACCGCACCAGTCCAATTCTTTTCAAATTTGGCTTGACAGCATCTTTGGGTATAACATGGGGCAGCATAAATTGTAGATAATTTCAGGTCTCTTGCCACCCCCTGGGGCCTTGGGGGTGGGGGGCAAAACGTGCCCAAAAATGAGCACAAATTTTAAAAAAAAAAATCTTCTTTACAACATCAAGCATAGTTTGAAGGAAGAGACCAAATGGCATCAGTGATGTTAGAGCAGGAATGGGCGCTTTACCAAAATTGGTAAATTTAGGTGGATCCCTGGGGTAGGGGTATCTGACTCGATTGGAGGGGGAGGTGGGGGGCAAAACTTTGGTAACAGTGCTAGTGTTTATATGGTAAACCATTTGAAAAAACAAGCATGCTTTTTGGCAATGCTTATTGATATTACATGTTGAAAGTAAAATGAATATTTGGAATGAGAAGGGATCCTTTTATCATAATTTATTTACTCCGCCTCTGGGCGGCTGCTCCCCCGCCCTGCGGAACAAAGTTGGTGTGGGGGGGTAGGGGGAGGAGGGGGTTACTGGCATCAAGATTGTCTGTCCATACCGCGTCTGTAGGCCAAAATGGTTTCCCAAAGACTTTTTAGTAGTTGAGTCTTTCTACCTAAGTAAGTTCACTGCTGTATACTCATGGGCATATGGTGACTAAACCTGCCATGGGACTTAAAAGGTGTTTCCCTTTTGAATTTGGGGTCATAAAAGAGCTTAACGGTCAAGTGGGGCAACTGGACATCAAAGTAGCAATATGGTTTCGCTTTCAGGCGGGATTCCAATAGCAATTAATATTATCCTTTCTACCAGCATGTAAACCCACATATCTTTTTTGTATGTCTGACATTATAAAAAAGCTGTGAACATACACGTTTTCTTTCATAATTAATTAGATTGGGCTATTAATGGGAATTGAAAGAATTTCAAGGCTTTAACAATCAAATTCCTTAGAATTGCTGAGGGTGGATCAACCTTAACACTCCAGCAATTGTTTGAGATAAAAAGAAGATGGGATAGTTGCTAATTTGAAAGTACAATGGATACCTTTATGCTAAAAATCGTGAAAAACACGCATTTTGAAAGCGGTGTCTGATATTCCTACCTCTGAAAACGTCTTTAATTTATCATTCACATTCCAAAATTACCATTTCATTAAATAGTATAGGGTGGTTTTTAAAACACAGTTTAAAACACTAAAGCTTCTTATAACTAGAATCCGTATTTATTGATGACCGCAAGTATTAGGGATCGGGATTGCAATTTGGAAAACCCTAACTGCACAGTGGAGCTTACTAAAATGCACAAGATCATGCCGTGCCTGAGAGAATTGAAAATGGCTTTGAAACGGAAAGTTTGTGTTTTGCAGATGGTGGTAATGATGAAATCCAGTTTTTGCATTGTGAAATAATAATTATATAGCCTAATCTCGCAAGGATTCACTATTCGTAGAAGTTTAATCTAAAACTAATCTGACTACGTCACATGATTGCTACCATTACGTCACAATAAATGAAAAAAAATGATTTAGAAGCAAACATGACAAATATTACATTTGTGAACGCTCAGTCAGTGAATGCTAGCCAAGACTTGTGCATTTAATATTGGACAATTCTAATATTTTCAATTACCCGATATTTGTCGCCGGTATTCCTTGTACCTTTGGTAATAGTATCAATAATAAAAAAATACAATATACAATATAGCCGCTGTGAATGTGATGTATGTGTTGACTAGTGACATGCAGTAAGTATACATACATTTCAAGCTGTTTTGATGAAATCGACTTCGTGTTGAAATT
>CAJDSM010128345.1:0-12571 GCA_903981925.1 Ostrea lurida | reverse complement strand
AACCAGAGAATTAATTTTATGTGGCCTAAAACTGAAAAATATTTATCGCAATACAATGTAGACTTAAATTTGTCAACATGTCAGAATGGACCGTGTCTTCAATATCATGCCAAAGTTGTCTAAAAATAGAAATTTGTTACTGTGGCTTTTCGTGCAAGTTTTATGCCCAGCACAAACAGTTTGATGGAGTGTAGGAATGTCTGTAGGACTCGAAATGGCGGTTTATCTTTCCTTCATTCATTTTGACAAAGGATATAATTTCATTTCCACAAAATCTTTAAAAATTCAAAAGTTATTCTCATGAACTAATGGTGTATATATACATGTATATAGGAACTAGGTTAAAGTGCATTGCATTTTGTATAAAACAACTTTATAATGCATTTGTTTGGTCCAGAGTCATAAACTAGAACAAATATGGATGCACTTACTGTGGAACATGGAAGTGGGATGGAATTGAAAGATTGTGGAAAACACCTAAAGCTGGTGTGGATAAAAATTACTGTTGGATAGTTTATTCTTTGTTGTATGATATGATAAGGATCGATTCAGTGTATTTACACAACCAAAATCTATTAGAGAGAACAATTTTCCAGAAAAAGGCGGGTTAAAATAAATTGCTGTGTTTTGCCAATCATGAACATATGTAGTATGTGTGGTCCAAAGTCACAAGCTAGGAGGAATATGGATGAGCTTTTTTTAAGACTATTAAAATGCACATGAGGCCCATAGACTTTTTTCCTCTGTTATCCTGAATTGACCCTCTCCATTTCAGATTCTAGGCAGCAGGTTTGGAATCGCCACTGTTGTTATGTTTCTGGTTGGGTCTCATTCCCAGAAAACCAGCAAATTTGCTCATCTCCAAGGATTTGGCAAAGGAAAGTAGGTGAACCAAGTGTAATAAGTAACTAAGCACAGTCTATCAACAAACTCATTATCTAGCGAACTCGATGGGGACACAAGAAAAAAGTCGGAGTCACTAATCTATAAAGTTGACCTGTATTATCTTAAAGCTGGGTAAAAATACAAGAGACAATAGATGGTTGAGCGATCCTCGTACTCCGAGTGCCGCCTTCCCCGGCCAAAATCTCTGATGTTTGAAGTAACCCTGAGTTATTACTGAAGGATTATCAGAGTTCGAAGATTTATTTACAAAGTTCGAGGTACTGAAATAACGTAGAAGTTTCATATGGTTCTTATCACTATCATAGTATAGAACAATTCTTGTATTTCATAATATATCCATTAAGGTTTAGCGACTGTCTATTATAAGCAGCTACTTAGATTTGAATCAACGGTTCAGGTGCCCATGTTCAAATATAATATCATATATGGCCTTAGATTATTTTCCGTTTAATACTGACTCTAGCTATCAAAAGCAATTGGGTTGGTGGGGCTATAAAGTGGAATTCTTGATTTGCGTATACTCTTCGAGAAGGCATAATTAAGCGAACAGCGTTATAAAAGTGTGTGGTGTGGCTTCTCACGTTATCTGCAGCGGAATACTCTCCAGAAGATATGCTCCCATGCTCTCGTGTGTTGGAACCTTATCTAGTGACTAATAACTGATATATTTTTCTATCACCTCGGAGAAATGAATCAGCTTTTTTTGCTCTTATATTCCTCCATAGAATCATAAAGATTTGGGAGCATTATAGTAGTATCTTGTAGCATTCTGTCGTGGGCAAAACGTGTGATAACCTAGGTATATCTGTGAACACTAAGAGAAGTAAGGCCGTTTTCGTATTGTAGTGAGAGCTTGTATGTGCCTTGTAGCAAGATTTGCTAATCTTTGACTTTTGACATCGTTGTTAACATAATTGACGTTGTGTTTAGCCTATATTTTAGATCAATTTCCATAACTAGATAACGCCATTTCTATTCGCCACCTGGGAATCGAACGCACTCTCGCGTGGAGGTATGTTAGCTTTTCTAGGCTTGTCCGGCGTAGGTCTGTCCAGTTCAGTCTGTCTGTCTTTTCTGTAGGGCAAAGACTTAACTTTCGGAGTCAACAGTTCTTTTGCCACCACTAAGATAGTTTACAGTTTTCTATTTAGTTAGGCAGATTATTATCCTGTTGTGGGGCAAAAGGCCTATTCCTTAGTACCTTAAAAACTTTATTGATCCTTAGTGACATTTCACGCATAGACCTCTGACTCCTACGGTTTTAAACATAACTTTTCTATGATTAAGCCGATATTCATAAGAATCAAATGGATAACTGCCTTCTCCTATAATTAGACTGTCAGTATATCTTGATGAGTAAGAACAGCTTTTCATTTTGACCTTGTGCCTTTGAAAAGCATATTACGCTATTGTATCTGTTTACATTTGGAATAATATATTATCTCCTTAATCATCGTTAAGGGTTCACGTTGCTTAAAAATTCCAGGGCACAAATCAGAACTTTTATACAGAATCATATTCTTTGTCCCTATTACATTAAGCCCTGGTTCTATTGTTTGATCTACATTAGTTGGATAGAATAGTGACAGTGCTTATCTGAAATTGTATATTCTTCCCAGTTTTAATTGGGTCACAGATACCAATTTGGTTGGGAAAAGATTTCGTATTGTTATATGTAATACTACGCATAGAATTATATAATTACTGGCTTAAGTTTTGAAAGTTTTTTTATTTGATATATTATAGAATCTAAAAATTGATCATATATTGCCAAACCTTTAAATGACTAATATCTTGGACAAGCTGAAACGAGATTCTTTGATTCGCTATATACCGTCCCTCTTACGTAAGACACGTTCCTTACCAATATCCGCTCATAGGACGCGAAATTTATTTAGAAAGTCAACATCATGACTGTAGGATGGCTGTTAGCCGATGGGGATATCTGGTTTAAAATCAGACGCTCGTTTTAAAATACACTGCTTCAGCCATAAGAACGTTCTAATTTTCAATAGAAATCTCAATGTCTATTCTCTGTTATATATTCCTCGCAAGATTCTTTCGTGCACTTTTTGTTTAGGATCAAACCACCAGTTAGAGTTAATTAGCCTAAGGTACTTTCTGATTGGCATTTATCTCTATGTCTCGTTTTTTTTGGGATATTGGAAACAGAAATGGCTGGATGTGTTTTTAAATAGCGATTGCTCGCTGCGGCATATCTGAGGAACGAACAATCCTTAATAGTGACATGTTTGAAGCTGATAGGCGATAGCAAAAACACTCTTGAATTAAAAACTGTGGAGTGAGAAAAATCCATTCATGAAAATATTCTCGCAATAAGATCGGGGTGGAACTGGTATCCACTGTCTACCGTGTTTACAAGAGTAACCTTTGCAAAGTAATTCATAGACATAGGCCTACTCTGAGGTAGAATTCTACTGCTACGTAGGAAAATATAACAACAGTTGTTTGACAGGAGTCTTGGGAAGAACAGCTTGACCTGATGGGGACCGGAAGTAGATTGAAGAGACTGTGGCCAATGCCAGTGATTGGGCATTAAGGAGCAAGCAAGACTTGCACTCACATGATCCAGCACAGAACCATACAAGACATCTGGTTCCGTCGTCCCAGGTTCTAATTACTCTAAAATATTTGTTGTACTATTTAGTGTAAGAAGTAAAGCTTTGAGTTTATGAGAGGTATACATAATAATAGTAAAGTAGGCAATCTACACTCTGACAACACATTATTTAGTTCTAACTTGTTGAACTCTCCAGGGAAGAGGGTACATATCTATTGCCGTACGAGAGAGATCAGTGTGAACCATGAAAATGACCCCCACTACAGACCATGCTGGCAGACTGAGGCTTGGCGTTGTGTTTCCGGTCATCATGTTTCATAGGTACAGTTTATGGTGTTGAACTGTATATCAAAGGATAGGTGGATAAATATAGAATAAAAATGTATCATAGCCGCCTTCTTCAGTGTTGAATAGACTTGACCTCGAGATCAGCCCTTTCAGAAATTATCTGAGGCTCTGTCTTTCTGAAAATTACCTATCTCGACTCCAATTACTCTCTCATCGATGTAGAATAAGCAGTCCTGTGTTAACGCCTATCTCATTTTGTACATGTTGATTTTACAGAAAATAATATAAATAAGCTTTATTTTTTTCTGAGTTCTTTAAATGGCACTTATGTACATGATTAATAGAATATGAGAGAGAACAGAGAGATGAATACAATAAATGACAAAAAGATTGACCGTTTTCAACTTTATAAATTGATAAGCCCTATCCAATTCGCGCTGATTTATTAATTTCTCGCTATTAAACACATTATTAGCGTGCATTTCAGTACTTCAGAGATGACCCAGCTTTTACAAGTTTATGTTTCATGCGCTCGCGTGCGCACGATTATATCATTATCGCGACTAGATAGTTGGAATATGCTACAGGAATGCAGTCTCAGGCAATTTGAGCTCTAAAATGTGGTTGAAAGTTCAAGGAGTGGTTAGGAATGGTTTGGTAATTCATTGAACTTAAGATTGATTAGGACATTATTGTGTAGTATTAGTAATTAACAGTCACGAACGTGCGTTTATCTACGATACTTCGTGATTTTGGGACCGAGTGGTATATCAACGTGTTCGAGTATTATTCCGGGATAAGGCTTACCGAGATATCCGGAAGGTTTGTCATGCTAATTTTATTTTTGTTTGCACCAATTATCATACCACAAATACAATCTATGTGCCTTTTTGGACAGAGTCGTACACAACTTGTATACTTTCATTTATATATAAAATTCTCCTATTTAAGGTTTCGCTGGATGATGGTTTTCGCAAGTACAGATGGTTCTAGGCTGTATTGCGTGCGAAATCGCCTCAGGCTATTATCAATACTCTCTGAAAGTTGCAGATGTTGATTGCACGGACTATCTTTATCATAATTTTTGTTTTAGTCGCTTTCTTGTCATCATCATTAACTGCTGTGATATACCTTCTTTAGTTGTCCTGAAAGTTTAATTCCTTTGGGCTCAATGCATACTTATATCCATAATTCCCCCTCTCTCGTGTACTAACTTATATATCGTTGATTAAAATTGAATGTCTACAAAATGTCACTTGATTACAGAAGACATTGTGTGTGTGAGGTTACGTTATTGTAATGATTATAATAAGATAAGAATATCATGAGTTGAGAAATTTGGTCCAAGTAATATGTGGTCATGCTGATAACTTCCCGAAAGACACATTACACAGACTGCTGAGGCTTGGTGCTCGCTGATAAGAATATTTTAAATGTAAAGGTTTCGAGCAGCTTTGATATACTTGCTAGCGTACAGCGTGGCATGTGGTTATTACCAAATTGCGTTAGTACAATTATTAAATCAAAATAACTAGTTATAAATCCCTCATAATGCAACATATTATAGTAGATGCTCGTACGCTTTTAATTCTGAACAAGCGATCGAGTGTAATTATGTTCGCGAGGTCGCCGGGGAAAAATTAATGACTGAGTTCGACCATAACCATGGTAAAATTTTGATAGTCTTGGGGATTTATAAAAATATAAATATATCGAAGGATCGACTAAACCCCGTGGGTGTCTTTCACTTTTTTATTCGCAGGAGAGTTGTTCTACCTTCCGAAGTGTTACAAGAAAAAATCGAGGTTTCTTCTAGAGATAATGTATGTTCTATGCTTCTATAGTTTAAAACTTCATCCGGGTGGGGTAGCCGGTTTCGACTTTCAGTTCTGAATTTGTTTCATTCCGGAGAATAGGAACTACAAAATTTATGGAGATCTCAATAACATATGTTGTTTTAAAATGAACGTTCGCTCTCCCGCAGATCGTAGATTTCTGACGAAACATGAGATAACGATGTATATCTTAGTATTAATTAACATGATAAGTAAAACCTGGTGAAAGATTTCTGTATTTTATATTTTCTAGATTTCTCTCCATCATTGGGCTACAATGTCCAGCTTTGAGATCTACGCCAGAGGGCCGTTGATCCAGTGTTGACCTACAGATTTTCTATGCTCGCAACGAATTTGTGTGCTGTTTTAGTGGAATACGCGGAATATGAATATCCAGTGCCCCAGCTTCATAGCCTTTCAGTTTAGGGTAACCTGGTTATCCTGTGTTTAGAGGTCCTTGGTCCCAACTGCAACGCTTTGCGACCCACAGTTGTTGATTTAAATCGTTGTTTACTTTGACTTGTCTACTGATCGGGGCGCACATTTAGCGGAGGCTTACATTGTGCGACTGAAAGTAAATGTATAATCTATTATTACCATTACGTGGCTTGAGAAAGTAATTGAATTATGATATGGTTGTCTCGACTGAGCATACATGATCTTATCATAATACAAATTGCACTCTGGATTTAAATATATGGTTTTAAGAAAGATATATGTACTTTCTGACAGTGCCCAGCCTGCATACGCGTACGGCGTCTGGTGAGGTGATAAATTAGCTGAGCCAGCCTGGTGGTTAACAGAAACTGGTAGCTCGGCGGTAAGACCGAGGACCTGTATATAATTAAAGGTTATCTCACAAACAACGAAACCAGTGAGGATGAGGATGAATCAAACGGGCATACAACTCTTAAGGACTCTCACGTGAAAATAGTGACGGGCTAAAAGTGATCAAACGAGATGATCATATAAATACTAATAGAGTGGAAATGTTCGTTGTATTAGCAAGACAAACAAGAACCATATATGGTGTAAAAACAACTACATATTCAAATTATTGAATTATTTATTGGGCAATATATATATTCTCTTGTTAATTTTCTGAGATGACCAGATGTGTTAACTCAAAGAACCAGATACTTAACTCTCCTTTTTGTTAATAGTGCACTTCTACATTCGAGATAGAATATCTAGATATATCTATAAACTGAAACTAAGAAATAAATCTCTTTTGTTGTGTGGGGGTCGGTGTGTGCGTGGTTGGTTATGCAGTAGAGCAAAATCGCATCACGAAATATAGTTGACTCAGATAGAACTGCCGTCAATGCATGAGTGAAAGTTTTACCGTTTTAAAAAATCTTGCTTAGTGTTAAGCTGCACAGATCAACGATATAAAAAATGCTCATAAAGCATATTAATAGTTTAATCAAATTTGCAGATTTAAATTACTTCAAGCAAAATCATTCATAATATTTTGAAGGCTTTTAGATTTGTTGGTTTCAAGTAATTTCGATCTTTGACATTTAGATAAGTCCTACTCAATTGACATCAAAGTTGGTCTGTAAGCTCGAGGACCTAAATAATATAGATTTGAGTGATGTTGTCACTCTCTGTCCTCTTGAATCATATAATTTAAATTTGTGATAGTGATACACGAATGAATCACCGTAAAAGCGCAGCGATAGATAATCTGCACTTGGATGTTCAAACCACCTTTTAAGAATTTGAATTAAGGTTCTGTGGTGACTGTTTTTCGATTACGGGTACCTAGAACAACACAGGTTAAAGTACTAAATAACATTATTTTGTTGTACATTAAGAGAAGTAAGATCTAATAAAGAAAATAGAAAATATGAATAGAAAATTAATCTTATTATCCTTTGTGTGAGAGATCATTATGCACGGATTAGTCACGACTGAATTTAAAACGGTTACATACTCGTTCATTCAATGTCAGGATTTACCGATCCTGTAAGCGAAAGACATATTCGGCTCTCCCGATTTTTATCATGCCATCAATCCTCGAAAAGAATCTACGTTTAGCTCAGGCATGCATTTCTTACTATCTTGACCCTGGTCACGTAAACAAATATTGCCGAAGAGGCAAATTATTGAAGGATCTCGTCGCCACACTCGCGGATTATTAGTCTACCCGGACATACGTCGGTGTGTGTTCTGAGACAAGGGCATCTATGTGTATAATTCAATGAATCTGTCTGCATAAAATTTTATATGATGTCAATTGGTATAGCCCAGACACACACAGGAATATGATTTTAATATTTACCAATATTAGTGTGTTTTTGTAATTTGTTTCTTGTCATAGTTACTTATGTTGGTTGTCTCATGTTATCATATCTATTTGGCACAGCAAAGGGATTTTATCAACAAAATTGTATGATACCTTATACTCGTTTATATGCAAACGTTGATCATTTTATTAGGAGTGTTTAATCCGCTATACTTTCAAGGCCAGAAATCTGTGAGTATATACTCCTAGCTTGTCCTGACAAGGACGAAGATAGACAAGATATTTCTTAGTTCAGTTGTATAGTGAAGATAAGACGTTGCCGAATTCCATAGCCACCGACATTAAAAAATGATGCTCTCGCCCACTCCACATGGCCAAGAAATCAGAACGGAGTAATCTGATACAGATACACTCCATAGACCTAGCATTTAGGTTTTAGCTGCGGTAAGCACTTATGGCCCACAAATCAATTGGATACCGCTACCAATATACAATAATTAGCACAGCAGGGTACAGGTTGTCTGGCTAGATCTCTATTAGGACTCAAATCATCTGGTTCCCAGATACTATTACATCTAACATAAAGTCAGCGAAAACTCTAACAGGTTAGCTCCATAGACAATGGGATCAGTATCATCAGGATTTTGAAGCAAGTTTTCCAAATTAACACTCCTCATAGCCAGCTGCAATAATGGTGCTGCTAAACAATTGCTCAAATCAATGGTGTACTTGTCTACCAATATCGACTCTTACATAGGCTCAAAGTCGCGCACTGTATAAGGGTGTGAATCTTGTTAGACAATGGCCAAAATCAGTCCAGTACAAATAACTTCCAAATGAATAGTCCAGCAATAACAATGAGCCATAATATCATGGTACAATGTACATATAATCACTTCCGATAGCGATAATGCTCAATTAAAACGTGACCTTGTGTGTCCTAGACGTAATGGGCCAAAATCAGAAGGTAGCATGTAACCGTACAGCCCTCCTATACCATAAGCATTTAAGGGTTGTCATGCTTTAGGACCCGATTGATGTGTCCATAACACCTCTCAGGGGTTATCCGAATTATCAAAAATACTACTCTATAGCTCGGCTATAATAAAAGTTGCGTCTAGAGACTATTGCCTCTTAAAAATCATAAGTGCTTTACAGTAACAAAAGTGACAGTTCCATACCCTCAAGAACAATAATTGGCTGGATAGAAACGATGGCAGTGATCAAAAATGTGAGACCATTATGTATCTTGTACATACACTAGTCTTTACAATAGCCAAGCTCGCCTAATTCCTGAGGTGCTTGCGCGTAGACATGCCCAAAACGTCAACCTGGTGGTACAGTGACAATGACAAACTCCATAGCCAGCATAAGGTGCTTGGTGCACTAGATCTCTTGCCAAAATCATATAGGGATGTCAAACGTACAAATACACTCTATTAAGCACAGCGTGAATATATCATTAAGAGCACCAAGATGAGTCTCGGGTTTTGGTTACTGATACCATTAATACACTTCTCAGTAGTCCAAAGGCAAAATAACAGTATGCCATAAAATCGAAATGATTACCGTACTGCAATTACACTCCGAGTACCAGCAAATGAATCTACATTACCAAAGAGTACCAGAGTTACATAGTATCCATACACTCCATAGCCAGACAAATAAGGTTGCGCTGACAGGCGCAATTATCAGGGTACTCGTTGAAACAATAACATTTCCAATAACCAGGCAAATGATGATGGGTGCTGCTAGAATGGCCATATTTATGCAAAGAGTACAGTACAATACACTCCCATCATGCAAGCAATACATAGCCAAAATTCAGACTGAGTACTCGGACATAAAACACTCCATAGCCAGGCTTGAAAGGGTGACTGCTAGGACATGGCCAAAGGATCAGGTACGAGTGACAGTAGATTACACGTCCATAGCCTAAGCAGTAAATGGTGCGCTAGAACCACTGGCCAACTACAGGATACCTCGTTTCCTTCACCCTACAAGTGAACTGATTCTCTCATAGCCATGCAATAAAGTAGGTCTGGCTATACATGGCCTAAAATCAATTGTGTTAATCAGGAATACAATACACTCTAGTCCCGGAAGCCAATAAAGGGATGCTGGCTTCAAGTCCATGGACCAAAACATATCAGTACCAATACTAATAACGGAACTCCAATAGCGCCAGGCGTCTAAGTCATAGCTGCTAGGCTGTCGATGCGGCACTACAATTCCAACAGGTAATCGCTTGGGTACTAAACATGTGCATAGCAGCAAATTAAGGTCTGCATAGACGTGGCCAAATCAGTGCGGTACTAGTACAAAATACCAGGCAGATCATTATATTCTCGCCACAAATAAATGGTTCTGCTAGATGGATTAGACAATGGACCAAAAAATTCAATGGACGGTACAATAGTGACACCCAGTCCGCTGTAAAGATTTCGTAAAGATTCTTGCATAGACTATATGCCACTTACCGAGTCATTGGTAGGCAAAGATAACCAAATTCCACTTCACATAACTCACTACCGAGTGAGGTGCTGCCTAGAGCATGCGCCCAAAAGATCGAGGTGACATGTATGCGAGAATAACACGTTCATTAGCCTAGAGTGCGACTGACATAAAGGATAGCACGCCTGGACATGTGCTCCAAAATCAGCTTGTCTACTACCTCTCCTCGAAGTACAACTACAACAACCTTTCCATTAAAAATAGCCAGCATACACGGTGCTGCTAGGACAAAATGGCCTAATCACGAGTAACAGAAATAACAATACACCTCACATAGCCAAATCAGAATAACGATAGTTAGCTCTTCTTAATGCTTACCATTGGTCCAACCTCAAGGACTACAGATACTTTACACATCTCGATTGGATTACGTGACCACGGATATAGGTAAGCATGGCTGACACCAATGGGCGCAATAAATCAAGCCCGATACAGAATACAAATTAACACTACCATAAGACCAAATTGGCATATGAAGGTGCTGCTAGACATGGCCAAAAATCAAGATTATGCGCACAGTACAAATACACATCCATATGGAGTCCATCTCAAATAATTTTTTTAGCCAAAAGCTCATGATTCACCAGGGTATACAAATACACTACCATATCAGCATTATGTACATATTCTCCAAACATTCAGCACCGTGTACAGATACCTCACTCGCTGGATAGCCAGCAAATAACATAGCCAAAATGCGACTGGTTTACAGTACAATTACACTCCATTGAGACGCCAAGCAAATTAGGCTGCTGCCTGGCCCGATACAATCTCGGCCTCATTTCATTATTTTAGTAGTACTGGTTCTCTATCAATAATCAATTCCATAGCCAGCCAAATAACAGGGAGCGTGCAATTAGAACTGCCATTGGGCCAAAAGTCCAGTTGTAACAGCTCTGCAAATACCACTCCACTAAAGCCATGCAAAATCTAAGAGATGCTGGCGTGTCAATAAGACTCTCGGCCATCAAAATCATTAGCTGCTACAAGTACAATACGACTCGCCGCGAATGAGCAATCAGCAAAAATTTGTGGTTGCTGACTAGAATTTGGAACCCAAAAAATCGAATAAGGTTACTCGAGGATACCAAAGTACACTCCATTAAGACAGCAGTCAAATAATGGTGCATAGATGAGACAATGAGTCCAAAATCAGGTACAGTGACGAATGAGCACACTCCAATATCGCCAGCAAATTAAAGTGCTTGGTAACATCTTGTCATGGCCAAAATCTCGAGTTAGCTGTACACTACAAATTACATTCCATTAGCCTAGACAAATAATCGTGCTGCTATGCAATCTGATGTCCAACAAATCAAAGAAGTTTACCAGCGTATTTTTGACAAACTGCTACACTCCCATGCCAGCTAAGAAAGGTGGCTGACTAGATCATGGCCTCGAACATCGTAAGGGATACTCTGTAACCCCTCTCCCATTTAGCCTAGCTCTAATCGAAGAATGGTAAAACAATGTCCCTGAGTGTTAACCATTGAGTCCCAAAACTCAAAGGGTACAGTACAATACACTCCATAGCAAGCCTTATCCATTAATTCAACGCCGAAACTCAAAGGTACAAATTACAATACTTCCATTAGCCCAAGGCAAGTGAAAACCATTCGGCCAAAAATGCAATGTGTTATGCTGGACGACACTACTGTACTAGCCACATACGCCGAGCAATAAGGTGTGCTGCGACAGGCTGTGACCAAAATCATCATTATTTAAAGCGTGTATACTGTACACATACCACTCCCACTCGCATCGCAATACAAGTGCTGCTTAGAACGATTGGCCAAAAATCAGGAGAATTACAGTTACAATACACTCCATACCAGCAATACAGTGCTAAGCTCAGACAGAGCAAAAATCAGGTACTGTATCAAAATACACCTCTCAATAGCAGCAATATAAGTTGAGCTTGCTATGGACTCTAAATGACGATAACACTCAATCAAAATTTTTTCTCCCAGATACATTGTACACTATGACTATACCACCTCATAGCACAGCGTTTAATCATATAGGTGCTGCTTGATATACATTGGCCAAAATCAGGTTACTCCTGTAGTAACAGTTGCGACTCTTCCTGATAGTCTGTCAATGTTCTATATACAGAGTGACGTGACCAATAGAGCTTAAAAGATTTTGACTATTCTCAGAGTCATACTTATTCTCCAATAGCTCTCAGCCCTTCAA